>JAJJMB010006318.1:2378932-2476247 GCA_023531105.1 Papaver atlanticum | reverse complement strand
CATTCATTCATGTGTAATAGTGGAATCTAGTGTCTTGGTTATTTTCAATCTTGAAATCAAATTTGGAATTAAATTTTCTCTATTTTTAGTTTAAATAAGTCTAAAATCAATTGCTTTCACAAGTCTCAACGAACCTTTTACTACAACAAAATTGAAATCACACCACTTCCCGATGCTGGTTATCGGGTTGTCCCTCTCCTGGGAGTACACCGTTGTGCATAGTTTCACCGAGCTCCATCTCGCCTAGTCCTCCAGATAGGGCTCCACCAGTTTCACCTTGGCTCGTGCAAGCGGATCGTCTCGTCACCATCGCCTTACCTGGGATATATGCAATAATGCTTAATTTGTCTTTTCTTATAGAAAAGTGGGACCCTAGATTTGGAGGTCATGTGCAATTACTACGTCATAATTCAGACTGGACAGTTTAGTACTGGAAGACTTTGCAGTAAATTTTGGAGACATGTGAAGATGTCAAAACATTCCCTACTTGCATAAAGTTTTGGTGATTGGAAAAAGGTGTTTTGTTTGTCTCTCTTCTCGAGAAAAATACCTCCTTCTACACGTCATACCTTTACTAGGAAAAAACCAAGTTATGACTATTGAGCATATCTTCCCATTTTAAGAAATATTTCTCAATATCTTCAAACTTTTGATTTTGAACAAACTTTGAGTTTGATGAATGATTATGTACTGATTAACCGTTCCCCTTGACTTAGAGTTAGATTTCTAAGAAGAAGATTATGGATTTTCTTGAGTTAGAAGATGAAGAACATCATGAACAATTTGTCTTTTCCGCTTTCACAAGATGATTTCTTTCCCTTATGAAGCTTACAGACTTAGACTTCTTCCCAGCTCTTTCATGGAGGAGATCGTTTGAGTGCCGAAGTGTTTAAAACTCCATTTTCACTCCGATCTTCAACTCTCCTGAGCTTCTTGAGGAAGGTATAAGAAATCTTGAAAAAACAAAAAATCTTAAAGAAAATCAGTGAAAAACATGTAGATCTGATGGTTCTGAGCCTCTTCAGGACTTCACTGATCATGTGGTTCGTACTAAGTCCGAGATCTACTCATGAACTTCAACATAATTCTACACAGTGGTATGAAATCCACTTTTCTCAAGGAAATATTGAAAACAATATAGAGCTGTTACTAGAGAGGCAGATTAGATCTTCATACCTCTCTGTTTCTAGCGCCAAAATGTAGTTGCATCTTTTCTGATGGCTACATCCAAGTAGATCTAAAGGCTATAAAACTACTAACATTCAAGATTCAAAGATAAACAAGATGTAAGGAACATGAAAAGTAAAGATTGACACAAGCATATAACGTGGTTCGGCCATGAAGACCTACGTCCACGGGAAAGAAGATGTTTTTTTTATTGATTAGGGTCTTACCCTTGAAAGAGCTACAAATATCACTTAGATTTCTCACTCTCTCTTTATCTAGATCTCTCTCAGGAATTCTCTGTAGAAAGACCATCTAAAATTACATGTCCATCTCCTTCTACATTGACTGGTATTTATAGGCGTTTTAGAATCGTGAAGGCCTGGTATCACCGAGCTGGTGGGGCTACCGTACATCTTCTTCGGACGAGCTCTATACTATCCCTCATGACGGCCTACTTGGTTCTCCTTCCGAGTCATCTCGCTTCGTGCATCATCGTGTTGCTCTTCCTTGGGGACCTCGTGTTGCATCACCGTTGGGTTATAGTATAGATCGCCCGAGTCTCCTAATACGATGTAGATTCGTCCACGTCTCCTCTGATCCTTCATTAAATGCAACCCTTCTTTTTAGACTTGACCGTATGAGTCGATTAGACCACTCCTTACACGCGTCATTCATGTAACGTTGTAGCAGGTGTCTCGATTCAGACGAAATCACCTTTATAGAGTATGATTCGGTGCATCTACCTCATCACCTTATCATGAAGCCATCCCTTGAGATGTTGACACATGGCCATCGGGTAATTTACCCTCACACTCGACTCGAAATTCTTTTATTTGCAAGCTAGTCTAATTAGTTATGCGATAATCGTCTCACGGATAGAAAGGTTAATATAACTCGAGAAATAGGTGGTTCAGTCTTCACTTACCTTTTGTTGATGATGTTCTCCAAAAGCTTCGGTTGCCTTCAAATGGTAAAACGCAAATGATAACTGGTTTGTTTCTCAATTACCTCTATCATAGACCGATACTAAACTAATTGTAGACTAGAAATTAAGATATAGTTTTGACAACTAAATTTGACAACAAGCTTGATATAGTAACACTTGTGAGTTCGACCGAGCAATGCTCTAACAGTTACCAAACAGATTCTTCCTTTGCTGTTTGGGATATGATCCAAATGACTTGTTATTCACGCGCGTGACTCTAGAAGTCGAAGGCGTAGGGATACTGACGAAACTTAGTAGCTAGGGCTAGTCTGCTTGGTCTCAACTATACGAAGTTGGTATTAGATTTTGTATAACGGCTTAATTTTGAGAGTATTCAAAATTGGATAAGGTCCTGGGATTTTTATGCTTTTGCGGTTTCCTCGTTCACAAAATCTTGTTGTGCCATTTACTTTACTATTCCGCAATTATATCTGGTTTATATAATTTAAAGTAAATTGCACTTGTATGTTAATTCCGTAGTACTTGATATTGACCCTATAGAGTTTTGGTATAATACCGTACCCATTATCAAGTGCACACTTTGTTGTTGTATCGTCTCGATCTTGTATCTATAGAGCCTGAGACCTCCTAGAGCTCATTAAACCATTGAGGAACGGGGATAACCAGCTGAGCTAGCTACCTATAATTGTACTTTAATGCAATACAGATTTATTTGTGATTTCCATTAGTTCTTCAAACCTTATTTTCGACCACCCAATTTTGCTGATGTGGCACTTTGAATAGGTGGGGATTGATGGCATGATAGGTTGACTGGATAATAAGTGTTGTCGTATCACTGATGATTATGCACAGTTGCAGACATTGCACGAATGGCTTGTCCAAGTGTCAACATGGCATCTGCTGCTGCTGAAGTGGTATAGTCGGTTGATGTCGCAACAACTTTTGACGCAAACATATCATGATGACTGGGTACACCGTTAACTTTTCCTGTTATCTCTGCCTTTCTAAACATGAGCCAGCCTATAAGACGCTTCCAATTCCATAGTTAACCAATATTTGGTGCCAAGATATTATGGTACACACATCACCACCTCTTACTCCATAACTTGTTGTTGGGTTGAGAAGTTCAGATTCCCTTTTGGTAGCGTCTTTTGTTGACTGAACTTTTCATTTAGGGTGCCACAAAACCTTCCCCCAAGCGTGATGTTGGGAGTGTTACACAGCTCACCCTCAAGGTATTTGGTGTTTACGCTGAGGTGTTATGTATCTTGCTCCCAGACGATGCCCACTGCAATTGAAGTAATGTATACGACTCGCCCCCAACAAGTAGGGAGTGTCATGTTGTTTAATGCTCGCCCAAGGATGCACTTTCTTGTTGTGTTTCGCTCGTACATGACACGAGGATTGAGGTTTTTCCGTTGTCACAATTTCGCGTAAGAGGCCAATCCCATTATTCAAGATGCACATAAAATTGATACGTGCACATGCTAAGGCATGTGAAAACACCCGCCACATTGTTGACGTCCCATATAATGAAAACATACTTGGTATTTGCATTAATTGTGCATATAACCTTATGTGTCATGTTATTGAAGATTTTTCTTTTTGTATGACTGAATGCGTAATCAGATTATGTAGCGTTTTACATACTAAACTGAATGCGGATTCGAACCATCCTCTATAACTCAAAAAATTTAACACGAACAATATTAATAAAGTAAGGATTACAAAAATAATATTGAATTAAATAGTTGAACATGAATAATAATATAACTACCAACTTCCCGACAACAACTACCTCGTTAAAACCTTTTGCGAGGAAAACTCGTTAAGATAAAACCAATACAAAGAAAAAAGAGTGCATGACAATGAGATTTCAACGATATAACGAATTTGGTTAATGACAAAACTTCTTTAAGTGGAACTAGTTCCAAGGTTTTCATGGTTTGTAATCTTTAATCTCGTCTAGCTTTCTTATTAGGTAGTAGGAACTGGCAAACGCATGTTTATCTTTTATGTATGGACCCTCTTAATTTCCTTCGAGCTTCCCATAATTGTGTTATATTGTTGCTGCATGAGTTTTCTTCAGCACATGCTCCCCTAGCCTAAATGCCCGTGCCTTGACCTTTCAGTTGTAGCCCAGCTTGATTGGATCGTATCGCACCAATTGCTGCTTGGCTTGTTCTCCCCGATCTTCCAAGAGCTCTTTATCCAAAGCCATCACTCTTTCATTATTTCCTGACCCGACTAGACGACTCTTAATTGTACTCAAGTACGGATATATCCATGTGTATGACAGTCTTCGCTTCATATGCTAGTGCAAAGGGGGTATTCAGATGATCTTTTTGGGGTCGTTTGGTAAAGCTACAAGACTCCTGAAAAATGCGGGCAGTGTTTAAACTGGACGTCGGAACCACAATATCCAGCCTAGTTAAAGTCAAACATTGTTCGGGTCAGGAACTCAGATTCCATAAACTATTATTCAACCTAATAATAAATACTTAATCAGATGTAGCTAAAGTTCACAACAAATGTGTTTTTTAGAGCTAAGGTTTTGTTATAAACACTCTCTAAGGTACAAAATTACAAACAAATTCTTATGTCTTTGTCATAGTAAGTTGTAACAGAATTTCACTGCTGCTATCGGGGTTACCAATTTACTTAAAGATGTACCATTTCGTGGGTGAAAAATATCTTATCCTTTATGAAACTTAGGCTACCGAACCAACAACTTTTGGAGCAATAGCTTAAACATTGATCTGATTAAGACTAAGCAAGCTAATCAGGCAACCTTTGAATTAGTCCACAAAATTATGCAAACGCAACCTGTGCAATTAGCTACTATCCTCCTAGTTGTTTATTTCCGTTCTAAATTCTGACAGGATCCTTGCCAATAGGCAGTGTCACATCCATATATAAGTCTTTTGTAATCCACTTCTGTTTATCAAAAACTGTTTATTCAAAAATTTACAATAAATCTAGATGTCCCGGGAATTAACCCGAGAAATACACCGGTAGAAACAAAATGTTGAACCCGTATAGCCGCACATATCCAAATGTTGAGAATCTTTCCCCATCTGCCGTCCGATAAATCCGGGGAGAAATCGCTGTGAGTTGTGAGTGTAGAATTGTTGAAAATTTTATTCCCCTATGGACGATCTTGCAAAACTTTTACTTTCAATTTAAATTGGTGAATGCACCACTTCCCAGTTCCCACTCACTTTCCATGACTCACATCAAAAAGGTTATGATTTACGGTTTTAGACCGTTTATTGTGTGTGTTGAAGTGATGAAGTCCCACATTAAGGTACTACAAACACCTACCCTCTCCGCTTAAAATTTACTAGCTTGTAGTGTTCACGCATGCATGACAGCACAAACCATTTTAGCCTCATGGACCGAGGGCCATCATTTGTAGACTTGTAGTAGTAGTTTGACAATCCACTCAATGTATTGATATCCGAGACTCCTCGTGCGTGATTTGACAACTCACAACCTCCAAATCCAACATCTTTGCATGCAGTACCCCTTAAAATATAATTGAAGCCATTTAAAAAGTTCGTTTCCTCTTCCCGGAATAAGTATGGAGACAAAGTGAAAATCCTAACAACTGGAAAAGCTTTTTCTATTTTCTTCGTTCCTCAGTCGCACCACCCTCTGCTGGCCTCTGCTATTCCTGCTCTCTCCAACTCCACAAAAAAACCCTAAATCTCTCCCATTCGCTTTGACCGAAACTAAAGAAACCAGCCTCTTTCTTTTTGACATCCTAAACTAGGGTTTGATCACATTTCTCAAGGTAAAAAATGCTCCTCAAAAAATTCTTCTTTTTTTGCTTTAATGGTGAAAGCAGAGAACTACTGAACTGGTTTTCTGGGTTTGATTTTTTAGGGGTTTTTCTAGGGTTTTGTTAATTTGATTAAGGTGTAAGGTTTTTGGACTGATCTTTCTACTTTGATTCTTTTATTTGAAGTATAAGCTTTTTAATGGTGAAGAAAAACAGAGATGGATTTTTTTATTTTTGAGTTTTCAATGTGCTTCAGGGGTTTAGTAGCTTGATTTCTGCTCTAAAGTTTAGTCCAGAAATGGATATATGTCTACGAAACTTTGCATTTCCCTTTTAAAAAATCTTCAAATACTACTGATCAAGCTAAGTTGAGCAGTAGAATGGTATACGCTATGGATACAATTTGCTTTTGTTTTGCTTTTTTTTTTAAATGGGTTTTTTGGGTTTCTTTGATTTATGTGTTTATGTCAAAATGGGTTTTGGTTTTTGATAAATTTTGATGTTTTACTAAATTTTGGTTTCGTATTTGACAGCAATATCTTGATAGAAAGCAACCAGTGGGTGTGTTTTGGAAGAAGAAGCTCATTCTGGCCATCTAGCTAGTACTCAATAAAGGTATATCTGAACTTATAATTCATTTAGATTGGTTGTTACGACACTAATGCCGAGGAATCAAAATACTCTATTGAAGCAAAAAATGTGGAGATGTTGTGATGATATTTTAATTCCTGAGTAACATTGTAAAGGAAATAATTTCGTAATACTTCATCCCTTTTTACTCAATTAGTAGTGCTACAAAAGCACCTTTGAGATTTGTAATAATTTCTGAAAATGGCATGTAATGTTGGTAATTGTCTTTCATGAAATCCAATTTCCAACACCAAACTGAGAGTGCATTGTGTGATCCGTAGGTGCCTTTCTTTGGTAAGTTGAACTGTTTAAGTACCTGGGTTTCTTTATTCAGATATTACCTATTAATGTAGTATTGTTTCCCCGCCATGCCTGATAAATCACGCCCTTTGGGTTTAGCTTTGTTCCTTTGTAAAATCTATTTTTCGGCATATGTGAGTTGTTTAGTTGATGCTTGAGGCATTATCTTTACTAGTTCTTTACATTCATTAGATTTTCTGGTGGAATTCAGATATTTCATTGAAGTAGTGCAGAAAGAATGTCAGAGACAGAGACTCTTGGTGTCTAAATTTGTGCTATGTGCATGTATGAGAAGGCTGCTGTAAAAACTCAAGGGTCTTAAACTTTTATTTGAGAAGCAAACTAAACTATTAAACAGACAAGCATTCCCTGATTCTTGGGCAGCAACCCATACCGAAGGCTAGATAGGAGTCACCCAGATCCAGGCCTATGTCTACTTTTTAACAATCTAGAATACTAATAGTTGGGCACAACATGAATTCTAGTTTCTTCTTGGAGTCATAGTTCTCTTCCTTCATAGCAATCAAAACCACTTACCTTCTTATCGGCATCGGCAGACATTCTATACATGGACATGCATCTTTCTGTCATGGTGTGATCTTTACTTTTTCATGTCCTCGTGTTACTATAAGCCACATATATCATTGGGGAAATTTGCTAATGTTGGTCTATACAATTAACTTATGTGACTCATTCTTTTGTCACTTGATCAGCACGCGGATCTTGTTGAGGAGGAGATAATTAGGGAGCTACATATTAAGAAATGGTGAGTAGTACCTGGTTGTTTGATAATTCAATCGTTAAAGTGCTTTCCATTATGTAGTATAGGCATATTATCTGCTTTGTACAGTAAGAATTTTCTTTTCACATCTTTGTGGTGATTAATTTATAGGACGACACTGACTCGAGCGACAGCTGGGATTTTCAAGACGAAGATGGACCTTGTTTTTCATCCAATGGTTCAAATTCGGTGATTCCTAGTCGAGGAGCTAGTATGTGTGGTGCTGAGGTAAAGAAGACGCTACTCGTAAATACGTTTTGGTGTAATTTGTTGCAAGGGTTGTAGCACTGATGATGATAATCTCCTTGCTTCTTGTTACAGGGAAGTACGTCTAACCAATCCCGCTCTAATGCAATCTCTCATTTTACTGAAATGGGCTTTGCCGAAGATTTAGTAATTAAAACAGTCGATGAAAAAGGTTTGTATATCCTCATTTTTATAATACTTTCTGGTTAGTCAGTACATTGTGATCTTAAGTTCAGCCATATACATGCAGGTGAAGAGAACACAGAAGCAATATTGGAAACTCTACTCGCATATACGGTGAGTTGATATTTTGGTTATAGAATTATGTTGACTATTGATGTGTTTTGTAGTTGTAGTAAAAAGAGGGATTCGATTCTCGAACTTGTGAAGGATAACTTTAGACTTAAATTTTACAACTAAAATATAAAAAATCACTGATATTTAAAACACTGACAAAGTTGATATCAATATTAAAAGAACACTGAGGCTAAGATTCCACTATTTTTCCAAGTTCAAAGTGATTTTATCTAGTATTTATTTTTATTCAATTTTTGCGTTTAATTTGATTCTAAGCTATTGCAACATGTAGATTTTCAAAATAACAAGTGTAAATCCAAAGTATAAAGCATCAAAAACCTATGGCTAAGCATGCTATATCAAAAGAAATAACAATTGCTTAACAAAAATCATTCAAACAATTATAAATCAAGGCAAACAATCATAAAAATAATTGAAATAAAATAAATAAAATAGACTATCCCACTTTTTGTTGGAAAAAATAGCTTCCTCTATTGCCTCAGCAATGGGGTTTAGCTCCTCATATTAATCATAATCTCAAAATACATGTTTATGGCTCAAAAGTTGATTAAAAGGGCGAAAGGTGTTAAAGCAGCGGATTCTGTAGTTGCTGAAGGTCTAAAACAGAAGTCGTAATTGTTGCTGAAGGGCTTCGGTGACTGCAGGAAGATGCGACCGTACCTTGTTGTCACTGAAAATAAGTCTGCCTCTGCAACTGACTCCGAGGGTCTTATGTTCTTCGTGTTCTTCTTCTTCTTCGCAGCAGAAACAAATTTCAACTCGTGATTTCAGCTCTCTGTTCTCTTCTAAACTTCTCCAAAGTGTTCGTCCCCCCTTTTTATGACTCGAATCAACCTACATATAGCCACCAGACCCAAAATCTCTCGAGTTAATCCACAAATATTCTCGTTTTTCTTTTCAGCAAGTTATGGGATTTTTCTAATCTTCTCTACGCGTCAACTTGGTTTCCAAACTCTCATATACTCTCTCAAGACTGAATAAGGACTCGATACATTGCAATCTTAGCGTAGAATCTTCCCAAATATATAACCAAAAGTGCCGGAAATAACTCCACCTCTGTTTTCTTCCAATCGACGGATACTTCCTTATTTATCGAATCCGAGGCTCTTAACAACCCTGTTTGGGTGTAATTAACTGATCCTAGTCAACCCAATGATCGAATCCGACCAAATCTCTTCTCAAAATCGATCCAAAATTCCCGTGAATATCTCTCTCCCTGTTTTGATCCAAACCAATAATACAGCCCAATTTGATCGAGTCTGATGGACCTACCAACCCTGTTTAGTCATAACAGGGTGGTACCCATCCAAGGAAGCCATTAAATCTGGCTAAAACTCGATCAAATCTCGCCTGCAAATCACGCTGCAAAACTGAATTTTGAATTCAGTTTTTCCCGCCAAAATCCGTTCAATTCCGTGAAGAAGAAAAGAGTCGCCCCCTATCCATTTCCGGTCTGTGTTTAGTAGCTGCTTGGAAATGGGTTACCCCTTATCCAAAATGAGAGTCCGAATAGCAAATGTCCTTCCAGGTATCTTTAACAACTTTTCGAGCCAATTTTGCCGCAAGAGCCTATTCCTCCAAAAACACCTACAAAGAGATAAAATACCAAAATTAGTACAAAAATGGGTACTAACAATATACACAAAAGAGATGAAAATATACACATAAATGCGTCTATCAACTATGTCATGAAGAAGAGTCATGTGGTATGTCTTATTTTACTTAGATATAAAATTGACTAAATTTTAAGCTCAAATTGTTTTAAACCTGGCACATGGAAGTACATGCCATGGGGTTTATGAAATTTCATCTGTCTGGACTTGGATCTTAGTGAAATATTTATGCTTTTACATTGTCAACTTCATTAGTTGTGCAACTCATCTGAGGTTAGATCTGTCTAGCCTATAGGGCCAACTTGAAATTACAATATTTTGGACTGCCCTTTTGTTAATCCTGCTTTTGTGGCAGATTTTTAAGAGTTCAAGTAACAGAAGTCTGGACCTTTTACACTTTGAAACCATGTCTTGGCCTAGTTGACTTTGAACCCATATTTATGTTTTGTCATGCTAATGTCAATGTGGGAGATGCATGATTGGCCTCAATGCTCGATATGGTTAAGTGCAGATCTCGTCGTTTAGCCCTAGTAGAAGTAAATCAGTACTTTAACTAGCTTTAATACTCTTGGCTCTAAGGGAGTCTCAGTGTTTGAATGGAAATGGACACACACAAGAATGTGCACTCAAGTTACTAATTCTCATATTGGATGCTTAGATATTGATGGAGCTTGTATATGTGTTAAAGGTGTATCTCATATATAAGTACCTGCATTTAAAATGGGTGGGCCATCATTGCAGGCTCACGATGTGGGATGATAGCTTATTAAGTCATTAATTTCAAATAAAAAAAATATGAGACTGCTAGAAATTTGAATGAAAATCCTTCATCAGTTATTTGTTGAGTATATATGAAATTTGAGACTGCTAGAAATATTGTAAGTAAGTGTGAATGAAAATCCTGACCAGAGTTTTAAACTTAAACTTACAAAATTTGCATTTACCTACTCCCAAAGTCCTAGCATATTAGAGATACATGTTAGTGTCATTTTTGGTTCCAACCTTTTTGTTACAAATATTGTGTCTTAGCTAGTTAGAAAGTTTATTACTTAAAAGACTGCAATCAAGTTCTGTTCTTTGGGACACAGGAGTCAAGTTAGAAGCTCATTTCAACAATTACGCTTTCTTTTCGGTTACTGGTAGTCAAAATGACGAGGAGCTTAGTAAATTTAAGCTGAAAATTACATTAGTATGCTAATTTCTGACAAAACTAGTGACATACAACTTCTCTTCTTAGTTTGAATTGAAATCATAATAACCACTAGCTATCTGTGAATCAGACCTTATTATCTATTAAGAACATATTTCTTTATGTTTTTCTTATGTCTTTTGAACTATAGGGTGTCTTTGGCATTTGAGAAACTTTTGTATACGACTCTTTAGATTGAAGGAGGTTATATAAATGTTGGGGATGAATATCTCATATCTGTGCTATATATGAGTTCCTGCATCTTGAATGGGTGAGCTAAAATATCGTTGGATGCTTACTAAGCATAATGAGTTGGAGGTGGGATGGGGGAAATTCCTATAAGCTGCAATTGTTTGGTGTCTCTTCTAAGCTATTACCCTTTTTCATGTTTCTTGCTTGATGGTCATTTTGGTGATCCAGTAAAAGAATATATGACAACTAAATTTTGAATGGCAGATAGTAGTTTTTGGTTACATATTTGTATACTCCATTATATGCTTTGTTTAGTAGATTGTCTACATTTTACGGTACAGTATGCAATTGCAATTAGTTGTCGGTTGAAGCCTGAGAATTTATTTTCGAATTTGATGTACTATTTTAAGATTTTACATGAATTAGGTTCTTTTTCTGTGGTGCAAACTTATTCTATATTGCTTCTATAGTTTTGTTGTAGAAATCCCGGATCAAAACCAGTTATTAACCACTAACATTTGCGAAACATCACAATGGCTGAATAGATGCATTTCTGATGAGTGCAGTACTGAAATTGCTTAGCTTCATCATCTTAGGTTTGTTCCAGCTCATCGACATCTGTCTAGATCTTTATGCATATTATTTGTAGTGGGTAGGGATGATGAAACGACAATTTGAATTGGCATCTGCCTCATAAACAGGGTCACTCTTTTGTTTGTCTCAAAATTGAGATTCAAATATGTGACTTTTCTGCACGATCTTCAAGGTGCCAAATTGTATCGTGTGTTTTTGGTTTGTGGTCGCTTAGGTCAATCAGTCATTTTATCTGTGAGCATAAGTTCACATATATCATTATCTACTTGTGTAAGAACCAAATCTTATTATCTGGTTCTTTTTATAGTAGGTGTGGATTCTTTTTCCAGAACATGTAGTTGTAGTGTTTGAATAATCAAATGTCTTGCGTTACTTTGATATAAACTGGATTTTAGATATTTGCTATTCTTTGTTGTACGCGTAGCATTTCCTGACAGTTACATTTGCAGGCTCCTGAAGAATGTGCTTCACGAGGTGAACCTGTCCTTTCCCATCCAAGTTCTCCAGAATTTGAATGGGATAGTTTTGACGACCTTTCGGATTTTTCAGACGCAGAGAGCTGTCTCCAAAATGAGGTATTTTTCATCTTAATGACTTTATTCGAACTACTTTTATTGTTCAATATGCTCTCATTATTCTCAAGTGAAGATGCTTGATTTTTTTTTTCTCCCAGGAGAACTTGGAACCTGTGCCTGAGACAAAAATGATGCAGTTAGTGGCTATGGGATTCTCCATCGGCGAAGTTTCAGCAGCCATCAACTCATCTGGTATGCGTTCGCTGTATTAGATTCATGTTATATGAGGTTCACCTGCACATCAACTCGTGTTTTATGAGGCTCACTCATGTCAAAACAATAAATGGCGATATAGTTTACTACTGGTTTTAGCTACCTCCATGAACATCTTTCAACATTCAGTATACTGATTTACAGGGTTTTTGTTCCATCATTCTAATATTTCTCAGCTTTATGGTCATTCCAGATCCAGATACCTCTATTGCAGATCTTATGGATTATATTTCTGCTGCTCAAATGGCAGAACCAACTTCTGATCATCCGCGTGAACTACCTTTTGAGGGCCGTGGTACTCCTGATGTCAAGAAAAAGAAACTCGTTAAACAGGAATTCCAACGGGGAAGAGAGATAAGGGCTTGGAGAAGCAGTAGAAAGGAAGAAATGGAGAAGAGGAAAAGATATCTGTCACCTGTTGAAGATGATTTTATAAAGATCCCCCAACTAATGATAGGATTTGGGGTTCCAAGGCATCCAAGAATTGGGTTTAAGAGGAAGCTGCCTGATGTAGCTATTGGCCCTCCTTACTTTTACTTCGAAAATGTGGCTCTTGCTCCAAAAGGCGCTTGGAGTAGCATTTCTCGGTCCCTATTCAACATTGAACCGGAATTTGTGGATTCTAAATACTTCTGTGCAGCTGCACGAAAAAGGGGATACATCCATAACCTGCCAACTGATAACAGATTTCCCTTACTTCCGATTCCTCCATTGACAATTGCAGAGGCTTTACCACTGTCATCTAGATGGTGGCCTTCTTGGGATGTCAGAAAACAGTTCAACTGCCTACTTACATGCTATGGAAGTGCGCTAGAGACAGAGAGGATACGAAAAGACCTCGAAGGATGGCAAGGAGACCCACCTGAACATATTCAAAAGCGAGTTCTTAACAAATGTCGAAAATGGAACTTCGTTTGGACAGCGAAAAACAGTGTTGCTCCTCTTTTGCCTGAGGAGGTAGAACTAATGCTGGGTTATCCTAGGAATCATACTAGAGGTGGTGGTACTTCTCAGGCTGAGAGATATAAATCACTGGGTAACTCATTCCAGGTTAGGAATCAGTTAACTTTTGTAACATTTGCTTACTGTTTCTTTTTCTTCTTTCATTTAGTTTCTTTTGTCAAACAAAGCAGCAGATTAGGTAGAAAGTACAGTTGTAACCATCTGAAATACAACAGTTGGTCTATATTCGCATTGGGAAATACAGACCCTAATATTTCTTTCCCCATAAATGCTTTAGAAGACATAGTATAGCACAGAAGTGTTAAGCTATGACTAGTATCTCCTCTATCTCCTAGAGCACCGTAGACTAAGTTTAAGCGTCCCAGACTCCTTTCTTTCATTTTTTCTTCTAGTAAAGCTGGTTAATACCTCCCAGACTCAGGCTTCTTTATCCTACTTCCTTAACCCTGGTATTGTGAATTAGTCTAGCAGTCATAAAGAGGCTTAAAAATGACTTGTTTGTGTTCTATGTCCTGGTTGGTTGTCGCTTCCAGTTTTCTCTCAGTCACTGGCCCATAAACTCTATGACCTTGTAAAAAATTGATGATCTGATGTTTTCACTACCAAGTAGAAAGTAATCTTGTGGAATCATATTTGTTAAAAAAATTAAGTTACAGCTTTATGTACCATTCATTTGCCTTTTTTAACTATGTGGTGACTTATCAGATATCTAGCCGAATTTGTTCTGTTGATGGATGGATACAGACTAGATATGTATTTGAAATAAATGTATTACCATATGTAGTGCAACATGTAATGTAACTCTTTGCACTGTGTATTTGAAACCAATGTTTTGGCATATGCTGAATTCTGGTTCAAGTTTGTGTTTCTTGATGGACTTCTTAGTCTTATCCCTGTGTAAACTGGCTAGATGACAACACTTCCGGTAGCATTGTTTTTTTTTGCATCCACTATCATACGTTTCAGTATCTGTGACATGCTTTGAATAAACAGACAGCGTGATGAAATTGTGTAACATGGATGCATGATAATGAAGAGATATAGATTTCTAACTCCTTAGATATTAAAAAGATTGTGATTGATGCTTTTGGATCTAAGCGAGACCATTAATATTTTCTCTTTTGAGCTAGGACTTGTGTTTAGCCTTTTGTTGTCTCATGACTCTCATCACTTTTGAGCTCTGAGCTTGAGAAAGCAATACCAATTTCTTAGGAGATTTCCCATGATGAAATTTTAGTATCGCAACTTCCACTGATTCTCTCATTAGATGAGATAAATTTCTGAGGACTATGTTGGCATCTATCTTAGATATGTTTTTATTTTATGTGGGTTTCATAAGTTCGAGATGGTGATGAAGCTGGGGATTTCTGAAAAGAATTTGCAACTTGCAAGGTTATATAGCATTAACATTGATGTGCTTGTGGTTTTCTTTCTACTAATCTGGTTTGGGGTGAATTATGATGGTCATTGAAAGAGATTTTTGGTTACATATCCTCTGTTACATCAGCTTTCAGTTTTGAACTTCAAATTCTGCAAAGTAAAGTAGATGTGCTTTTCTCATTATTGCTGGTCTTATCCAGTTTCTGTTCAAAGTGTCGGTTATCATTTCGTTTGATTGAAATCATGACTTTGCATATTTTTGTTACTTTCATACTCCCAGTAGCACTGTTCTTTATGTTAGTAATAATTTAGATTGAAACTTTTGATACCCTGTTTGTGTAATGTTTGAACATTGAATCTTTAGTCTAGAGTTGTTTTCTTCATAAGTCTTATTATTTTATATCATGAGCAAATTCCTCTTATTTTTACAGGTAAATACTGTGGCATTCCATCTCTCTGTCTTGAAGAATCGTTTTCCAAATGGAATTTCGGTGTTGTCGCTCTTCTCTGGCATTGGAGGTGCCGAGATTGCGTTACATCAACTTGGCATCCCCCTGAGATTTGTTGTCGCTGTCGAAATTTCTGAAGTAAGTAGAAACATCTTCAGAGGTTGGTGGGAGAACACAGACCAGAAGGGAGTTCTAATAGACAACATCACTGATGTGACTATGCTCACGGCTGATAAGATAGAAAAGTTGGTCGATTACTGTGGTGAGTTTGACCTGGTTATAGGAGGAAGCCCCTGTAACAATCTTACAGGGAGCAACAGGTGGCACAGAGATGGTCTTGACGGGAAACAATCTGTTCTTTTCTACGATTATTGTCGGATATTGAACACTGTCAAACGTCTTATGAGGGAAAACTAGCAATATCTGAAAGCTGCACTCCCACCCCAACAACTTATAGAAGAATCACATACTATGATCTGCTGGTTCTGAAGACATTTAACATTGCCTGTAGGAAGGTTAAGGTTATAATAGCAGTGGAGTGTTGCTTTTTTTTTGGCCCGAGGGCAATAACATGCTTTTTTGTTGTGATGGTGCCTCAAGTGAGGACCCTGGAAGGCTATATGGTTTTATTGGTAGAAGTAGTAGGGGAGAATTTGTGTATGCTGCTGAATCAGGTGGTTTCGGTTTGGCTTCAAACTTCATTACAGAGGTTATTGCTGTCATCAAAAGCACTTGAAAGGGCTGTGGAGCAAAGACTGTTAAGGGTGATAGTGCAATCGATTCTATTACGGTGTAAAGGCTTTCATTTCAGGAAAATTACTCTGGATTATGTTTTTTTATCAAGATGTTCCAGAATTAGGAAGGAGATTCTAGCAATCCAGTTCAGGCATGGTTTTAAGGAGATTAACTTTTCTGCTGACACTTTTGGCCAAGAGGGGTGCTAGTGTATCCAGAGGTCAGGTTGTAAAGTTTACTGTCAGGCCAACTATTTTGTATAGACTTTGAATGGCCAAGTGAAGTTTACTTCAGTTTTTTGTTAAAAGATGTAAAGGGTATTAGTCCTCCTGGACTGTTGAATTTCTGTTTGGTCTTTTGGTTTTTTGTTGGTCATCTCTGTGGTCAATGAAATTCACTGATTTAGCAAAAGAATATGGTAGAATCATATAGTTGCTTATTTGGTGATGATCAAGGGGCACTTGCTCAATCTGCCTCCTACTGAAATGTCTTACAATATCACTTGTACACGGAAACAAATCGGGCTAGGTTGCATCCAAAAACTGAAAAATCAAGACGCACTCTTGTCGACGACTTCGTAACAATCCTTTAATAATTCTACGAGCCACATTAGAATAATTACCAAGTACTGAATCAATCTGGTCAATATGATTTAGAAAACTAGAGTACAATGAAGAGCTGGAAACTTGCAAGAATACAAGCAACCTGATTGCGGAAGAAGACCTACTTCATTTCTCAATTTACAAAAGAAGCTAACATAATTGATTCAAATGATCAAATGTCCATTCGCCGGACCACCTGCTAAACATGTCAATGTAAACTCGACCAACATGGTCAAGTAATGATATACAATTCAGTGCAATTTCCTAATCACATCATCTATGCCTAAAAATTGTCCATCATGGCTTAGATAAATCAAGTATTTTTAAAATAACAGAACAAAAAGTCCGCTTTAGAAGGAAAACTAATCAACAGAAGTATACACGTCTCCTACTGGCTTTCATTTCCGATGGCTTTCAGTTTATGCTCCTACCTATTATCTGACACGACCACACAATGCCTTTAATTGCAGGCTTGCAGCAGCCCCTTGCAAAGTTTATCGATAAACTGCGCTACACGTGCAAAATTTGTATTAAACTAATCTATACTTCAAAAATTACTGGTAGATTGCCAAACTTAATTGTGGTCCAGTGGAAACAAAAGCCGCCTCTAAACTGGAAAATTTTCTTGGAAAAGCCCTACATTTTTTCTATAAATCCAACCACACAACGGTAACCAAATTACAAAACTCATTCCATCTTGCATCTAACATTTCCAAGAAGTACACCAAAAACATTAGCTTTTAGAGAAAATGAAGTACCAAATTGTTTTTTCAATCTTTTTGTTGTTTTCGTCCATCTATAGTGCAGAGTGCCTGAAATATACACTTATCAGCGAGTTGGACGTAGTTGGTGCGTCTGCGGACGAGATATGGGCCGTTTTCGCGTCGAATGATGCTCCTAAGATCTTTCAAGAGTTACTTCCAGGTGTGTTTGAAAAGATTGAAGTTCTTGAAGGTAATGGTGGTGTTGGAAGCGTACTTCGCATAACATATCCTAAAGGTACGTACTTAGAAGCTTATATATTTCCATCTTATCTTCTATCGATCACGAGTAATTTATAAGATTTGCGATGAATTTCAGGATCTGTACCATTGACAAACAAAGAAAAGTTTGTGACAATCGATAACCGTAGACGTCTTAAGGAGGTGTTGCAAACGGAAGGAGGATACTTAGACATGGGTGTGACATATTTCATGGAAAGTTTCCAGACAACTCCCAAAGGTTATAACTCGTGCATAATCAAATCCATGGTTAGGTATGAAGTCCCTGATGCTGTCGCCTCTAATGTTTCTCCTCTCATTAGTGTTGAAGGTCTTCTTGGCATGGCCAGAGTTGCAGCAAAATATGTGACCGATAATAAGAAAAAAATAGCAGAATATTAATATTAATGGGTGATTTGCATATATATTTAATGTATCATCAACTTGGCGTCTTATATATTTTCATTTTGTAATATTTAAATAAATCATTGTTATAAAAATAGGAGCCGGATTTGCGTGATAATAGCTGTTACTCAACTATAAGAAAAAAATATCTATATTGTAAGGTAGACTATGGTTGGGTTTGGTAATGCTTTTATTTTCCCAAAAGCACTTTCAAAATCTATATATGTCAATAATTTTTGAAATTTACGTTTGGTAAAAAATATTAAAAGCGCTTTTTATCCAAAACACTTCCCATATCCTCAACTTTTAAAAGCTGCGGAGGATGAACTTTTAAAAGCTACAAAAACATAAGCTTTGGTCACACCTAAACTTAATACTTGATTTATCTTTTTTATCCCTACCTTATTTTATAAATGGTAAAAATTACCCTTAATTGTTGTTCTAGCTGTTACTGTTCCTATAGAGTTTGCACATAACACCGAGTTCCAATGTAAGTTCAAACAAAACTCTATCTGATATATCTTATTTAATTCAAAAGGATGCTCAAGTAAATCCAACAAGACGTATTTACAGTAATCGTAACATTAGCAGCAAGCATAAGGCAACTATGAAATTAATTAATTGAGGCAATGATACAAACAGTTGATAAGCCTAGATGGATTCTTCTATTGTACTTGGAAGTGTAGAATTCAATTATACCCAATACATGAATTAAAACAGTGAAGACAATATAGTAAGAATCACACAATTATGAAAGCAATTACAAGCAAGTATTCAGTACGGAACACACCTTATGTCTGCGCACAAGTATTTTGCTATGATCTACTTAACGGAACAGAGCTTCAAAATCAAAAAAATAAAATTAAGATTAGGGAATAGGATTCAAACTTGGTTAACCGGGGCGAGGATCACTCTTTCCTTAAAACGCAATTCACTCTGTATGCTATGCTGAACAGTTAGCAGTGATGGTTTCCCAGGATACAACGGTTCCTCTCAAAGTAACACAGCACTTGAAAACTTCGAAAGCAGGCAAGATGAAGAACAAACTCTCAGATTTCTAAAACAGATTTTTGATTAATTTTTTTGGTGAAAAATACAAGAGAAAACTTGGGTTTTTTATGCAGTAGTTGATGTCTCTTGGTGACCAGACACTTTCCTTTCGTATGCGACAGTTAGAAGTGGCGCCCCTTCTCACTTGGTCACATAAAAGGAATGGTGCAATGTTAATCCTTGGATTGAGTCTTGTGAACAGACACAATTATGAACCATCAGATAAAAACTGTCAATAACCACCAAAGGTATTGTCGTATTTCATCTCCACCAAAAGGGCTTTCAACTTTTGCCCTTCGTTACATTACACCGCAGTCAACTCATCTTCTAATTTATCATTCATATAACCAACAAATTTATATAGAATCAATTTTTATTTATTATAATTTATTTTTTAAATATTATTATATTTATTTTCAAACTATTTTATATACCATTTTATTTAATTTTTCAATAATAAAAATAAAAACAAATATTAAATAATCATTTTATTTTAGTTTGGTTTGGTTTTTTATTTGAAAATTATATATATATATATATATATTAAAAAGTGGTTAAGTAAACTATTTTCTTTTAACAATCGTAATAATAGTGACAATTAGTAAATTTGATATTATATATATTTATATTTATATTTAATAGTAAAAAGTTAATTATTTTTAAACCAAATGAAATTGAATAAAACTATTTTCAGTGAAATGTCTGTTTTTGTCATTTGTTACAACAACAATGGTTGAATCTCATATTTTATCAAACACACTTTGATTTCTTTTTTAATCAGCTTTCACTTTGATTAATTTTTTACCAAACATCTAACTGCTTTTTTCTAACAACACACCACAGCAACGCACAGCAGAAAAATGTTTTTACAAAAGCTGCAGCAATACCAAACTAAGCCTAAGTCTTGGTCTAGATTTGGCTGCTAGATTAGCCAAAAAGTGTTGCAGTTCAAAAAGAAAGTGTTGTCTATTTGTTAACACTATTTCTCTCTCCTAGCAATTGCTCGCATGTGAACTAGTAGCGAGATAGTTGCGCTGAATGGTTCAGCGCAATCAAAATCACCTTTTCGCGGAATGGTTCAGCGCATCTAGATTCATTTTTTGATCCGACGGCTGAGATGCATCTAATATGCTAGATTAGAACTACCATGGGACTTAAGAGGTTGCCCTAGCTGCTAATCTAGCCGCTAGATTAGCACACCATAGGACTTAGCCTAACTAATATTTTTACTAGAGTGTGGATAGTTTCACCGCCTTCAGATGTATGTAATGTTACCCTCTTAGATGAGGATCTTACAGGGGGAGCCTACCACGATCCTTCTTTTGATGCTTTGCGGCTTATGAAAAATACTATAAAGTAGCCGTTACTTAATTTTGATGAGCCAAGATAATATTATTGTAGTCTAAAAAACTTCTAGGAGGATCCACTCACATGGTTATATTCACACTATCTTACATTATTGGTGACATTTTTGTAAATAAAACCTAAACCGTAATGAATTTGAAGTTAATATTTTGGGGTTATGGTCCTCTTATAAAGCTCCACATACCCACAAAAAATGAGCACGTTCCAAAATACCGAACCTCACTGTATATCGATCTGAATTTCAACGGTTGAAAATTCATTCATTTTCAACGGGTAATTTTCAATATAGCAGATGTTGGTGTTATATGTCCCGCAATGTACTCATTTTTTGTAGGAACATAGATCCTTAGAAGAGGATATCACCCAAGTATCAGTTTCAAATCCGTCACTGTTCAAATGTTATTAAGAAAAATATCACCCAAAGTGTGATATAATGTAAATATTACGGTGTGAGGGGATCCATCTTTATGTAGCAATATAACTATTTTATTAATCGTAATGCTAAGCACTTGACCGCCGATCTCAAACTGTATCTAAAGGACAAGGACATGACAAAGAACCAAGAGGGTGAATGGCACCTCGTGGCTGAGGCGTTGACCCCAAAATGATAGAGGAAATGAAACTTTGAAACAAAAATACTAGACCTACCGAGGTTTGTACACACCCGTTTGTATCGTGTGAGATAATCCATGGGATCCAAAACTGGCTAGTTTGGGCCTTGGGCATAGACCAGTTATTTGGGGCCTGTTACTAGATGACAAAAAAGGTCATTAGAAATAAATTTCACACAACCCCTTATCCAACTATTCTCTTACTACCTATTTTACTCCTGATTAATTAGCATTAATTAATCATATTAGGTGTTAATTAATCGTGTTAGATGTGAGATCAACTAATGCAAATCGATCTTCAAAACACCAAACAACTGATTTTTTTTTTCTTCGAAAACACTAGCCAGAATCGGTTTACGTTCATGCACTTGTAAACCGATTATGGGTAGTGTTCTTTGGTATTCATGAAGGACACCAGGAATCGGTTAATGATGGCGTAGATAAAATCCGATTCTCATAATCAGTCTTTGTTGGCGCCATATATAAACCGATTATTTCATATTCGTATGAAAACAAAATTCATTTATTTCAAATCTACTCCTTTTCGTAGGAATCACGGATGCACTTAGCACGTGCATCAAGCCTTTGAAACCCTAGGTGACCTAGTGGACGAGTTATAGTCTCGTGGGGGTTTGCTAGAGGTGTATCCACAAAACCTACACAAAAACGATTAAAACTATCAATATTCGTCTGAGGAATCCAAGTTCGATTCACCCACCATAAAGTCCCGCCCGTACTCCGAAATTTTGGATACCATGAAGTGATAGCTTGCATCAAATGTGAATGCTTCCCCCTTTTCCTCCAAGTAGCGCGCTTTCACGGCTTCGTGCTACAAAAACATGACACAAGCTTACTTTGTTAGTTACAAATTTATAAAAGTAGATTATGTAGAATAAACCATAAAAAATACTCACAAATTGTTGAAGGGACATGCTAAAGTGGCTTGCGTTCAAAATCCGTTGTTGCATATCTATAAAAGTGAAAAAGCGGGGGTCTAACAACCACACCCAATATTTCGCTTAGCAATCTGTATAGACAAACTCCAATATAATTCCAAGAGAATCAACTAGACAGTCAGACTCAATCAATGGAAATATATCCAAGAGTTATATCTCTGTTACACAATGTAATAAACAAATCAAATAGATAGAAATCCGTGAGTTTGATTATTATGTGAAACAACTTGAATGGTACCAAAGACCAATGTTCAAGTTTCAATCAATTTAATCAACAACCCAAAGGTCGGATTCACAAACTGATTGAACTACGCACAACCTGTGATATTTCAATTATATAAACAAATATAATGCAGAAAAGGAAAAACACAGACACCATAAATTTTGTTAACGAGGAAACCGCAAATGCAGAAAAACCCCGGGACCTAGTCCAGATTTGAACATCACACTGTATTAAGCCGCTACAGACACTAGCCTACTACAAGTTAACTTCGGACTGGAATGTAGTTGATCCCTAACCAATCTCACACTGATCAAGGTACAGTCGCGTTCCTTACGCCTCTGAATCCCAGCAGGACTCTGCGCACTTGATTCCCTTAGATGATCTCACCCACAACTAAGAGTTGCTACGACCCAAAGTCGAAGACTTGATAAACCAATCTGTCTCACACAGAAAAGTCTATTGAACAGATAAATCTTTCTCCCACAGAAATACCTAAGACTTTTTGTTCCGTCTTTTTATAAATCAAGGTAAACAGGAATCAATTGATACACCAGACTATCAATACATATGGATTAAAAAATAAATAAACTTTGTAGCTTCTCATCCAAATGCTTGATTTCCTTGGTTCTTCAACATTACTCGAAATCTTCGTCACTTCCAAGTACTCCAGTGATTCTGAACGTGTTCAACTCAGCATCATAGTTGTTGAAGATCCGTAGCTATAACAATGAGAAAACAATGGCTCTCAATCATTGTTATACAGTGTCATAGTATTATTACACAACATCAAAGTCCAATTGTATCACAACTTTGAAAATAATACTATGGTGATATGTATCACTCCCTCTTAGTCAATACTTCATCTTACAATGAAAACCACTCCCCCTTACATAATGATCCGTAAACCATATGTATTTGTAGTGTGGACTACACATTAATTCTCCCTTTTTTGTCAATATAAATTGGCAAAGGTACGAAAACTAGTGGAATCATAATGAAATTCTCATAGATACTTCATGACTAAAAGAGAACATTTCAACTTTGTTTCGATGATTTCACATAGTCGAAACTTAGTGTATTCATCAAGGAGTTTATAAAGATACAATAAAACTCCTACAATATTCCACAGCAGCACTCCCCACAAAGATTTGGCAATTAAGCACAAGTTCAATTAAGAACTCTCTCCCATAAAATGTCATTCCCGAAAGAACAACAAGAGCGACCTTACTTTTGCAAGAAATGAAGGATTTCTTTGGACATTAACAAATTACATGAGACATGAACTTGTATAAAAAAAAAACTCAATTAAAGTAACCACAAGAGAACCCATGATTAATTTAATCGGAAATGCTCAACATAAGAGAACTTACGTAGCCACACAGTACTTTCATATAGAAGTGGATTAGGGAAAGAACAATATTGCGGAATATTCAAAGATTCATTCTATTTTCATAAATATTTGCGTAAATACATATAATAGACTTAATCTTTTAAATCAAAAGTCCATCTTATCTTCCATCAATATTTGCATAATGACATAATAGGCTTAACTTTTGACATATATGGGACAATCATAGTTCAAGGACGCAAACACACGTATCCCATAACAATTTTTGCAATATATAAAACCAATAAACATTAATACTGCAAAATCATCTTCCAAATAAACTTTAGAATTTAAATAAATAAATCTAAAAACATTGCAAGATGAAAATCGTTGGCAATAGCTATGTGTACTCACAATAATTGCTATTCCAAACCCTAGTTATCCTTATTAAAACACAAGAATAAATTCTCATAAGAAGTTTCCTAGACATTAATACCTTTGAAAAATTCTTTATCGTCCCCGAACTCCTTGTCGTCAACAGCCATGGGAACAAAAGGTTCATGAAGAAAGGAGTCAATTCCAACAAACCTTCTTGACTGATGCCGAACCAGGGCGTTCTGAATTTCAAGAGTCCTAAGAACAATAGCCTTTATTTGATGTATCTCCTTTCTTGTTTCCTTCAACTCTTTAAGAACACCAAAAAACTTCTGAAGATTTGAAGGGACAGCTCTTGGTTTCCTCACATTCGTCATTTTTATTTTCAAGGAAGAGGGTACCGGAGATATATATTTTTCCTTCATGATTGATGGCTTAACAATCATATTAACCTCTTTTGCATCAGAAATCCTAATGTTTGGAGTCTCCATTCAAATATGGGTTTGTGAGAGAAATTTACAAAGCAAACTTATGATAAAATGAGTTTTTCAGATAAGGAAAAAGAAATATAGGGTTACGGAACCTTTATACAAAAGAAGATTCACGTAAGCACAATTCTCAACCCTAAAGAAGGCAGAATTTTCGATTTTAACCCTCTTTTATTGATCAAACTAGGAAAGCCCTTTCAATATCAATTAGATATGAAAAGATGGAAAAATTCCAAACAGGCAACAACAAAAAAAAAAAAAAATTTTTTTTTTTTTTCTTTTTCAAAAGCCTGAGGAGTGCAATCTCTTGTCTCTTTTAAACCAGGCACTTGAGACAAGATACACAAACAACAAAATTAAGTTGTGCTGGAGTGAACAATAATCTGTCCACCATAATCTTCTTGAATGGAATTCTTAGAGCCCTGTTTCACAGAATGTTTAGACCTTTTTTTTCTCTCTAGTGGTCTAATTTTTTCTTTGGAAATTAACTTCTTCGGAGAAGAGATGAGTTTACATACCTCAGACGATTTCTGAACAAGTTTGAGCTTGCTTGCTAATCGATTTGCTCTCCGTTGAAGTTTATTGACATATTTTATTTTATGTTTGTACTTGTAACACTTAGAGAGTTCATGACCCATAAAAGTACAATAAGAACATGTCAATGTGGAGTACGGTTCAGACACCATAGCGGAGCAAGCTGCTAGACAAACAGTGGTACCTGAAATATTAGAAATAGAATTTCAAGTAGACAGAGAAAAATCCATTTTATCCTCCAAAATAGTTGAAAAAGTTTCTCCAGGAAAAATATCAAGATTGATGTGAGTATTGCTATAATTATCAAAATTAATATTTTCAGTAAGGAGTGCAACACTTGATTTTTCATCTTCATTTGAATCATAGTGATCAAACATTTCATCAAGAGTTGCAGCTAGACCTTTGTTCCCAATGCATTTTCTACGATTTGGACACTCATTGGCAAAATGACCAAAACCTTTACACTTGAAGCAATTGAGGCATATCCTAATCATCAGTATCGACTGTATCCCTGTTTTTAGGAGGAACACGGTCATTAAGTTTAACTGATGATCTAGGCTTATCTCTGACAAACCGTTTACTTATCTTCAAAAGAAGATCTCTAAACTGTCTTGTGATCATAGAAACTGAGTTATCAAGATCTTCATCTAATGAATCTGTCTCACTAGGATCATCTACAGAGTTGCCGACACATTTACTTTTGTCAAGTAATTTTGTGTTCATTTGTGCTTTGAAAGCAATATCCTTTCCCGATTTGGATATATGCACATGATCAAAGATCTTTAACTTCCCAACCAGAGTATTTCTGGATAAAGTATTAAGGTTATTTCCTTCAACGATGGCATGTTTCTTAGAGTCGCATTTGGCTGGCAACGATCTGAGAATTTTCATCACAATGTCCTTTTCAGGAATAGTCTTACCCAATGCAAAAGATGCATTAATAATTTCATACACCTTGTGATTAAACTCATCAAATGAATCTTCATCAGCCATACGAAGGTTTTCCCAATAAGAATTTAGGTTTTGAAGCCTAGCTTCCTTTTCAGAGGTATTCCCTTCGAACACAGTTTCTAAGATATCTCACGCATCTTTATACCGAGAGCATGTAGTCACATGGTGCTGAAGATCTGGGGTAATGGCATGAATGATAGCATTTAAACCGTCATAATTTTGCTTCGCAACGAGAATCTCGTTTGGTTCATATCTACCAATATCCTTTGCAATAGAAATACCATCTACTGTAACTGTTGGAGGATTATAGCCATTAAAAACATAAACCCATGATTGAAAATCACGCGCTTGAAGAAAGGAACGCATAGAAATTTTCCACCATAAGTAATTTGAGCCATCGAAGACTGGTGGTACGTTTACTGAGATAACACTTCTGTCCATAGAGTCAGATCGCTACAAACACAGACTTATAAGGTCTTAAACGTGTTTGCCTGCTCTGATACCAATTGAAAAAGTGGGGGTCTAACAACCACATCCAATATTTCGCTTAGCAATTTGTATGGACAAACTCCAATATAATTCAAAGAGAATCAACTAGACAGTCAGACTCAACCAATGAAAATATATCAAAGAGTTGTATCTCTGTTCCACAATGTAATCAGCAAATCAAACAGTCAGAAATCCGTGAGCCTGATTATTATGTGAAACAACTTGAATGGTACCAAAGACCACGGTTCAAGTGTCAATAATTTTAATCAACAACCCAAAGGTCGGATTCACAAACTGATTGAACTACGCACAACCTGTAATATTTCAATTATATAAACAAATATAATGCGGAAAAGAAATAACACAAACACCATAAATTTTGTTAACGAGGAAACCGCAAATGCAGAAAAACCCCGGGACCTAGTCCAGATTTAAACACTACACTGTATTAAGCCGCTACAGACATTAGCCTACTACAAGTTAACTTCGGACTAGAATGTAGTTGAGCCCTAACTAATCTCACACTGATCAAGGTACAATTGCATTCCTTACGCCTCTGAATCCCAGCAGGACTCTGCGCACTTGATTCCCTTAGCTGATCTCACCCACAACTAAGAGTTGCTACGACCCAAAGTCGAAGACTTGATAAACCAATCTGTCTCACACAGAAAAATCTATTGAATAGATAAATCTGTTTCCCACAGAAATACCTAAGAGTTTTTGTTCTGTCTTTTGATAAATCAAGGTGAACAGGAACCAATTGATACACCGGACTTATATTCCCGAAGAACCGCCTAGTAATATAAATCACCTCACAATAATCTTAATCGTATGGTAGCGAAACAAGATATTGTGGAATCACAAACGATGAGACGAATATGTTTGTGACTACTTTTTATCTTGTCTATCGGATAATAAATCTCGAGCAAATCTTAGAGAAGATAGTACTCAATCACGATAGAAAACAGCAAGATCAGAACACGCAACTACAGAGAAAATAGTTGGGTCTGGCTTAACAATCCCAATGAAGTCTTTAAGTCGTTAACCTACAGGGTTTTGGAGAAAACTGAAGGTTAAAGGAGAATCGACCCTAGTCGCAACTAGTATCATACAGGAGGTGTGGGGATTAGGCTTCCTAGTTGCTAGAGTTCTCCTTTATATAGTCTTCAAATCAGGGTTTGCAATCAATGTTACCTTGGTAACAAAGCATAAAAATATTCACCGTTAGATGAAAACCTGATTAGACTTAAGCTAATATCTTTCAACCGTTAGATCAAACTTAGCTTGTTACACACAAATGAAAAGTGACTTCATTTAGATATGAGTAACCGTACCTAAACGTGTGCACCTTGTTGGCTCAACAATAGTTAACTGAAGTTAGCCATATGAACACTTTCATATCAACCTTTATTCATCTTAACCATAACTAGTTCAAATGACTCAAATGAAACTAGTTCTAGAGTTGTTCAATTGGTTATATTCTCATAGAAGTATACAAGACACAATTGAAGCAAAATCGATTTTGATTCACTCGAATCAATTCATGAACATTATAACCACGGTTTGCAAAAGATTACATTCCTTATTATATAAATGTATTAGTTCATGAACAAACCGATTTTAGAACATAACCTTCTCAAGTATGCGAACGGGTACGCATACCTAAGTGGCCAGACCAAGTTTGAGTTCGCCAGTATGCGAACGGGTACGCATACCATCCAACCTCAGTTAAATTCCGGAAGTTGAAACTCACACCAGTACGCATACCGGTATGCATACTAAGTTCCCGGACTTTATAAACCAACCGGTACACATACGGGGATACATACCATGGTTCCCGGACTAGGAATATCTTGCAACAATTAGCATACAAGTATGCATACCGTGCTATATCCAATCTTGGTTATTTGTTCTAAACTCCCATTTCAATCATTGAAACATTCTTTGAAGATGACAATAGCTGTCTCACACAAACTATTAGCTTCGAAGCAATTTTCAAGTGATCGAATGATCAATACGAAACATTCTGAGTCTACATCAAATGACTGTCTCACACAAATCATGTAAGATGTTACCAAGCGATTTTCACATGATCATCTTTTGACTTTCGTCAAGAATATAAGATGAACTTGGTTAAAGCGAAAGATTACCAACACATATTTCGAGAAATATGTAAGCGAGTTAAACTCAGCTCAAAATATCAAATGTGTATAATCGAAGTCTATATAGCTATACGACTTTTGTCTCAAATAGAAGATAGAGTAGATAGACTTTTGAGTGATAGATGAGTTCAAGTCTCCACATAACTTTTGTTGATGAAGTTCCACAAGCTCCCCTTAGTAGTTCTTCGTCTTTAATCGATGAACGCCGTGAAGTCTAAAGCTCAACCACACATTCTATCCTAATCAGAGACTTAGCTATAAGTAGACTAGAAATCAAGACTTATAGTTTTTGCAACTAAACTTGACAACAAGCTTGAGATAGCAACGCTTGCGAGTTCGACCGAGCAGTGCTCTAACAAAAAGCAACAATCGCATCTAGGATGACTTGGTGCCTATCATTGATTATTTGAAAACTTCTTCTATTCGGGTTCCCATAATCTTGGACGAGGAGTGATTAACTCGAATTTCGGCGTACCATGCTATGGTGAACGCCAAATTTTCCGCAGATTCAAACGATGCCATTTCTTGTATGTGGAGGTATGGAATGAGTAGTTGTGGAGTATATAGAGTGAGAGGGAATAAAATGAGCAATTTTGGGGAAAAATTGGTCCAAGGATGAGGTCTCTATATATAGAGAAAGACCCCAACGGATAGTTTTTTCGAGAAAATTGAAATAACTTGGAACAATCGGTCTTCTCTAATGTTCATGTAAACCGATTATGTTTTCATGCCAAAAAGAATCGGTCTTTGTATATGGCAACATAAACCGATAGTGCCTGAAAATCAACAACAAAAATAGAACCTTCCTCCGACTATAATCGGTTTATACATCTGCACATGTAATCCGATTCTCACTAGAAAAAGATACATAAAAAAGCATTTCTAAGGCATGAAGAATCAGATTATACTGACACCCACATAAACCGATTCCATGATGGAACCTAGACAATCGATTTATGTCAGAAGTCGTATAGCCCGATTGTTGGCATGTATTTGCAAAACAGAATTTTGAGCATGTATAAACTTTTTTTACGATAAACCCATTATACACATAATTATTATTAAAACACTTTAAGTGTATTTAAGTTCAAACCATGATCATCCAAGAAATAAACATTAAACATCCAAAAAAAAATGTTAAAAATTTAAAACAGAAATCACCCAAAGTCTTAAAAACTTAAAATTTAAACATATAATATCTAAAAGATAGCATCGGCATCATGGAGCACCAGGAGCAGCAGCAGGAGCAACATCAGCGGCATCGGCAGCAATAGCAGCAAACATTTCTTCCCACAGGATATCATCCTCAGCGTCCGCCTTCTTCCGTGATGCAGTTTCATTCCTCCTCCTTCTGACAAATCAGATGGCCTCAATCAACTCTTCCATTGAAAGCTGGTCCAAAAGTTTCAACGCATGATCCAACTTGGTCTCCCTTCCAAAGGCGAACTTGTACATGCTCCTTTCCACGATCTCCGGTTTTCTGTCACCATCCTATTTCTTCATGGGGCGGTTAAAGAAGCTCAGATGACTGAAGTCCATATCTACATTGATCAAAACAATCAAACCACAAAGTCGGTTTATAAAACAATACTTGTAATCCGATTCAAACCACAAAAATATACAGGAATTTCAAACATTAAGAATCGGTTTATGTGGTACATATATAAAAACCGATTGTGAAATGAAATCTGAAGAGACAACAATCCGTGTATTACCACGTAAATAAAAACCGATTGTAAGAGCACAGAGATAAAAATAAAATAAAATAAATAATACCCAGAATCGGTTTATGATAATGCACTTATAAACCGATTCTGGTGATGTCTTTTCATATTCTGATTTCAACCCATAATCGGTCGATGCTAGTCATCATTTAAACCAATTTCTCTGCATGCTCTTCATGGCCGAAGAAAAAAACCCAGAATCGGTTGATACGATATGTCAACATAAACCGATTCTGAGAAAATCAGAGATTTTATTTTTTTTCAAAATCGAAGTTTTAAACATGTAAATCAATGAAGAAATGCGAATCATAGAATGGGTTGATGGAGATTTACCTTTTCTTGGTTGGATCGGAGATCGTTGGAGAGGAAGATCGATTTTTATTTTTATTTTTTTGATTAGGATTTATGGAATTTGGAAGGATTAGATGAGAATAAAATGTTTTTTTTTTTTTTGGTTTAGTTTTTGTGTTTTTGATTTTTTAACTGAAAATGGTAAGGATTAGTATTTCTATGGGTTTGTAGAGGGATAATTTTTGGGGTTAAATTAGTCTTTTTGTCAAATTTGACACCCCATAACCTTTTGCGAAAGGTGGGAGAGAAAATTGATAGGCCCCAAATAACTGGACAAGACCCCAAACTAGTTAGGGATCCAAAGCCCAAAACCCATCGTCTTGCTAATTTGTTGGGGTCTGATTGTCTCACACGGGATAAACTATCGATCTTGGGTATGTTTAGCAGTTCTGAACTTGAAAATCAACTAAGTTTAACGATTGTCATTAAAGAAGTTTTAAGTTTGACTATCCAACGTAAGAAATTGTATTGTTTTCATCCTTTAAAAAGAGATTAGTTTTGTTTTTGTTTTTCTTTTTTAATTATCAAGTGCATAGGAGTTAGCACCGGCAGAATCAAATTATTTATTTATTTTAGTTCAGGCATCAAGTTGCCATGCACTCTTGATCCGAAATCCACTCCTATAACAAATTATTTTAGGAAATCGATCCCAAAAGATAACTATTATTGTAGCCCTCTTGCAAAGAATTCTTTTTTTCATGTTTTTTTTTTTTTTTTTTTACTATTTGGTGCAAATGTCAATCACACAAATCAGAAACAATTAAAAAAAATAAAGGGGATTTTGCGTTTCCCCCTGAAAAAAGATAGCTAATTTGCAATACCCCCTAGAGATTGATAATAGGTAAAACCTCTTTAACTTGGATGTGTCGTAATTGAGCAGTTTAGTACAGCACGTGCAGTTCACATGCGTGTCAGAAAAAATATCTGAAATTGTCAAAAGACATACTTGCCCCTGGACACGTGGTGCATTCTTAGTCCCCAAAAAATTTGACCGTTCATAAGCAAGGAAGAACACTAGCAGACATTAATGATCGAGTATGAGAGGTGGATCTTCAAGTCTCGACAGTGAGGTAAGTTCCTGCATCTGCACCCTTAAAGGGGGTAATGCAAATTACAATATTTACAGTGAGGGTGTATTACAAATTTAAATTGTGATTTTTCAGGTAAGCATTGAAGATGAAGCTTCCAATAGTGAAAGTAAAGTGGCTAACTGAGCCTAACAAAGACTATATATGGCCATAACACATAACAGAGAGTATTAAAATAGTTTTCCCTACACATAGCCTTCACAGAGTAACATCTCTGTACAAAAAAATGGCAACTGCCCTGCACAATGCTAAGCTAGATCAGAGTATAATCTCTGTACAAAATATTGCATGCATGCACATCAAAAAAGAGAGCACACACACAAACATGTATATGCACTTAACGCCTCCAAGCTGGTTTGAAGGTCTGTGATGGGGGTCTAAAAGCTGCCCTCATTCCATCTGATCTAAATCCATTCTGGCTGTGGAAATTTGTTGTTGTTGATGCTCTTCCAGCTCCACCAATACCTGTATAAGGAGGAGGGACAGGTCTTGCTGCAGCTGCACCTCTTCCTCTAGCTGCACCTCTTCCATTTTGTTGAGCAGGTGGTGTGCCTCTTCCCATTCCTTGTGAAGATCCTGCTCCACTGCTCCTAAAGATCCAACAACAACATCAATAATCTAACAAGAAGTGTTTAAGAATGCAAGTATAAATAGAGAAGCAAAATATACCTGCCAGCAGGTTCAGTATCGCCTCTGCCTCTTCCTTGGCCCCTACCTCTGCCTCTGCCCCTTCCTCTAGCACTTGTATATGGTACATTCTTTGTAGGGCATCTTCTGACATTGTGGGCACTTGAACCACAACCACTACAACTTCTCTTACCTTTTTCAGGGTTTGGTCTTCCTTCAACGTTAGACCTAATCCTATTCAGTTGTGGTCTACCAACCTTTCTCTTGTATTTAGGTTTGTTGGGCCTCATTTCATGCTGCGTAGAAAGATATATTAGAACACAAGCATTTGCCACATATTGAAAATAGTAAAGAGATGGTAGAATATTACCTCAAGCCAATTCTCTTCACTTACACATGCCTTAACCTTACCGACATAAGCTTTTTTATAACTGGAAACCTTGTGCAAGTCATCAACCATACTGTAAAAATGAAATGTATGTCAAAGGTTACTTTTGACAAATGAAACAAATAAAAGAGACACAGGAAATCATAATGGTAGAATATTACCTATTCAGATTAGCCCTCAAATGTATTCCTACTGCAACTGCATGGACACATGGAATGCCAGTAATGTCCCAAACACAACAACTGCATGATTTTTCAGTTAAACTAACATCCCACCTACTTCCACTCATGCGGCTTTGGACACACCATTCAAACTCACTTTGTCCAAATAATTTGTATATATTCTTCTTGGAAATTCTATTATTCATAATTCTCTCTGCCCTTGGCACCAATATCTTGCCCTCTCTCTCCCACTCCAAACATTTCATCTTCCTCTCAAACATCAATCCCATGACCTTTAAATTGAAGCCTTCCAACAATCTGTGCAAAGGCTGACACCTAACATCTAGCATCCAACTGTTAAATGCTTCAGTGAAGTTATTTGTTACATGCTCACATTTGGAAGTCAAATCAAATGTTGACCTAACCCAAGTATGTGTCGGCACATCGTTAAACCAGTCATGTGCCCTCTTGTTATCCTTTTCCATTTGATCCATTGCTTTCTTGTGGTCAACAGCTCTATAAAATTTTGATGCTCCCCAAGCTAGTCTTTTCATGTGTTTGCCTTTGTGTGTCATCTTAAAATTATCAAAGATGTGTCTAAAGCAAAACCTATGTCTAACTGTGGGAAAAACTTGTTGTATTGCTGGTATAAGACCTTTTTGTCTGTCTGAAATGAAAGTCAATTGCATAGGATGTGCATTCAATCTTGCTGCAATGATTTCCAGAAATGCAATCCAATTGACCTTATCCTCTATATCACAAATGTAAATAGCTAAGGGGTACATACCATTATTACCATCAAGTGCAACTGCTGAGAGCATGACACCACCACACTTTCCTTTAAGATGGGACCCATCAAAACCAACAAAAGGTCTGCATCCATCTTTGAAGCCTGTCAGGTATGAATCAAATGCAAGGAAACATGATTTAAAGTCATTATCAGCATCAACAGTAACCTCTCCAATACTGTTTGGATTCTTGGACACAATCTTCCTGCACACTTCAGGTGAGAACTTATAACCATCTTCATATGATCCATACACATTGCTTTGTGCCTTGCCAAGAGCCTTCCAACACACCCAATACTTCACAGGCACTCCATGCAAGTCCATAATCTTTTCCTTTATCTTCCTTGGCTTCAAACTATAACCATCATTTCTTACATCCTGTTCTATTACTGAAGCAATCCAAGTTGAATTGGCCAATTTGTTCTTCTTAGACATATCCCTGTTTACACAAGTGTGTGTATGCACATACTTAGTGACCTTGATTGTGCTTCCATCTTTTTGCCTGCACACATTAACAATATATATTAGAAACACAAATACTATGCATGTATGAAATAAGACAATAACACATGTATAAGTTCACTTACAGATTCCCATTAAGTCTGAATGAACATTTGGGGTCTTTGCACCTGCACCTTAATCTGTCCTTTCCATCCTTTGTCTTTGTAATTTCCATGGTATTAGCTATACAAAACCTTGTCACAAATGCCTTGTACTCTTTCATAGTTGGCCAAGTCATACCAATTGCTAGTTCATCTGTCTCACATGTCCATGGCATATGGTCTTTACTTTCTTTATCTGCATACATATCATCATACTTGTCTATAACCTTCCTATATTCTCCATATATATATGGCTCAGATGTCTCTTCTTCTTCATCTAAGTCAGTTTCACAGTCAGATTCTTCATCTGGTTCACTATCTGAACTAAGTGACTGACTACTGTGGTAATCATCTTCAACTGGTAAATCATGAATGTCATGATAATCCAGATTAGTGCACTCAGGAAGTACATCCAACTCTTCTTCATCAAAACCTTCATCATTTAATTCATCCAACTCATCACCATTTGATGTCTTCTTCTTACTTACAGGTTCAGCTGTACTGTTATCATCCACAGTAGCTCTTTTCTGTGGTGTAAGTTTCTTAGAAGACACTTTCTTTGAACCAAACAAGTTCCTTCTAGGTGTATCTGGTGGCTGCTGACTCACCTGCTCATGTGGCTGCTGACTTGTCTGCTCATGTGGCTGCTGACTCGTATGCTCATGTGGCTGCTCAGGGACTACCACATCATCATAGTCATCAATATCAACAATTACTGGTCCGTCACTCTGAGACTGTGTTGAGGGACCAACAACATCAACTTCAGGCACCACTCGCGGAACATACGGCTGAACACCCACCCCCATATCTTGACTTATAGGATCAGCATGAATCATAAACAAATGTACTTCAGGAATGCCTTCTTCTTGATCTGAATCAGTCCAAAACCTCAGCAAGTCTGGTTCATCATCTATGTCCAATAAAAAACCACCATCCAAATATTGAAAAGTAATCACCCCTCCCAGACCATTCAATCTGTCTCCCATACCAGCAATAAGATCTATCATACTCAAACAGTCACCATCAAAATTCTTATAACGAAATTCACGGCCATTCATATAGTCGAAGAAGTGCAAACCCCCAATTGGTTGGTCAGGTGGCCAACGTCCACCATAATGAATCACCAGATCTTTCAAACCATAATCTTTACTAGCACTACACACATACACAAACACAAAATGAAAATTTCAGTTTCATTATCAAAACAATAACATAAAAAAGAATGACTTTATATTTCCAACAACTAACTACACATCAATCGAAAGTATACTAATCATAATAGAAGCACATAATCAACAGTTAAAAAATATATTTTAAACCCTAATTTTTTAGAAAACATAGTAAAAACAAAAGTTGAAAATAACTTCGAATCTATCATGATAATAACCATTATTAACTACCCAAGTAACAAAAAACCCAAAATCAAACAAACCCTAACCAAAATCGATAAAACCCTAAAATATAATCGGAAGAAAAAAACTTACATTTTTTATAATCAAACTGAGATATATCATAATCATAACCATTATTAACAACCCAAAGAACAAAAACCCAAAATCAAACAAACCCTAACACATAATCGACTAAACCCTAACACAAAATCGAAAGAAAAAAACTTACAACTTCTTAGGGAATTGCATGTCCAAACCCTTCTTCAAAACCCACTGTTCTTTCCTTGATCTTCTTCTCTATCTCTTTCTCTGATTGAGATTTGCAGAAACAAGGGTGGAATCGAAGAGAAAACGATTTCTCTCTCTGTCTCTCGAAACGTCTGTGAAATGGAAGAGAATGGAATGGTTTCTCTCCTGCCTCGTATCTAATCAGTTAGGGTACGTGTAACAAATCTAAGCCCAAATCTTGTATAAACCGTTGATTTTCTAAAGGGTAATTTTGGGTTTTAATTATCAGATATTTTTTTCTGACACGCATGTGAACTGCACGTGCTGTACTAAACTTCTCGGTTACGGCACATCCAAGTTAAAGGGGGTTTTGCCTATTATCAATCTCTAGGGGGGTATTGCAAATTAACTATCTTTTTTCAGGGGGAAACGCAAAATCCCCTAAAAATTAACTATTTTACTTTTAGAAGTTATTCTGAAAACTATATCCATAAACTTACTTTCAACATTTTTACTTTTACAAGTTAAAACAAAACTTCTATAAGTGATATTCAAACAAGCTAAACCAGTATCCAAACACCTCTAAGCATATTCGACTAGCCTACCTTGCCTGTATCGACTAGCCTACGTTGCCTGTAAACTAGGTCGCAGCCCCCTTGCAAAGTTTATTGACTGAAATTGCGGCAGACGTGCCGTGTATTAAGATAAGGGTCGGGATCATGTAACAAATCATTTTGACAAACCAATTTAACAAAATTTCTAAACCATAAGATGTGATTAATCGGTCGGTTGATAAATTAAGGTGAAGTGGCATCTAAACACTGTTATTCCCTGTTTGGTTGCATCTATGTGGAGACTTGGGAAATAAAATTTTAGAAAACAATGTGATTGAATATTGATGACCATCAGGCTCATCACCATGATCAACTTTTTCTCTAAATAATAAAAACCCATCCATCTAATACTACTATCATTCATCGTCGCCATTTTGTTCTTGTCCTACTTCTACCGGATTTGAATGTCTCCATTTTCACCACCACCAACAGTTTCCCCTACCTGATCATCAGAATTAACACATAATGAACATCAATCTCTTTTAGAAATGTTAACTAAGTAAAAGAAACCAAGTTGATGAAGCTGGTATGAGTTGTATTAATGATTTTCTTACTACTGTTTTCTTGATGTGGTAATAAAGTAATGTTTCTTCTCCTAATAATGAAAATCAAGAACAGTTCATTTCCCCCCTAATTATACTCCTTATGCAGTGACGGTATTGGGTTTAAGACTTTAAGTGGAAATATTTATCGAATCTGAAAATGGTGAATCATCTCTATGCCTGATTTTGAGTGAGTTAATCAGCTTGTGATTTAAACCATCATGAAGACATATGAAAATCCATGATGATATAAACTTAAGAATAAATGGAATCAGTGTTGTTTACTTGTTTTATTTAACTCATCAGCACATGAAAATTCAGACTTCTATTGATCTTAAAAATTATTTGAAGCTTCAGTCTGTTAATGTGTGAAAAAAGAGATTTTAATAACAACAAAAACAGAAATCTCAGCGCAAAATCAATAAAATAAAGAAGCATTAACATTACAAACACAAACTGGAGGTTGTTAAAAGTAGAAATGTTCATCGGAGAATTCTCGAACTGTGCCAAAGCAGCCAAACACTATATGGAGCTCGCTAAACTGCCAGGTAAGCAGTGATATAAACCATTAGATATAAATAATCCAACGATACGTAGGGTTTGTCAAAAATCTTTGTCAAAATGATTTGTTACACGATCCCGACCCTTAAGATAATCTGTACTTTCCCAAAAATTAGTCGTAGACTGCCAAACCCATATAGTGAATTACTTAATTAGGAAATAATAGCCGCCTCGTAGCTGGAAGATGCCGTTTGAAATCCTTACATTTTTCGATAAATGTAAATCACCCACCGTGAGCAAAGCACAAAACTATATCCATCGTGCATCCGAAATTTCTAATCGATTATTAGAAGTACACCCAAAACATTAGCTTTTAGAGAAAGAAATGAAGTACCAAATTGTTTTTTCAGTCTTTTTGTTGTTTTCGTCCATCTATAGTGTAGAGTCACTGAAATATAAACTTATCACCATACCGTTAAATTTGAACGACTGATATTCAAAGAGGTAGATGGTCGTTTTATACATCTCGAATTGTGTTCATTTTTTTGTAGGAATGTAGAGTCTTATAAGATGAACATATCATCAAAATATTACACTTAAATTCATTGTCGTTTAGGTTTTGCGGAGAAAATGACGCAAATCTTATCTTGTCCATGGATCCTCCCTCTTAATTATTACTTATAAGTCTCTCTCTCTCTTTTCTTAACCATAATCTAATGGTAAGCACTTGCAATATAATAACACTATCTGTCAATTTCTTGCTATTTTCAAAGGATAAAGACATGACTAAGAGGCAAAAAAACACAGTGGGTCAAAGACCAAGAGGGATAATTACCCCTCCTGGCTTAAGCGTTGACTTAAAAATGCCTGAGGAAATTGAACTTGAAAATCAATTAAGTTTGACAATCGCCATTGAAGATGATCCCAGTTAATTTGACTACTAAATACAAAAGTTCATACTGTTTTTATCCTTTAAAAAAAACACAAATGCATTGCTTGTGCACATTCAAGAAAATGAAGAACGCCAATTTGGGGATACTTTTATTAATTAGGGATATAGGAAAAAGACAAAAACGGGATTTAAATAGTAAATCAAGGTTACCTCCTATCCGGATAATTTATATAATTCCTAATCTACCCCTCACTAATCATGCTTAGTGGTTAATTATAATTAGCTTAGTTAATAGATTAGTTTGATAATCATTTGAATAAATCATTATCATTGAACTTGTTGATGCAACAACATTAAATCAAGATATTTATGATCATGAAAGTTAAAGTGAAGAACCAACCCAGGAAAGTAAACAAGTTGAACGTACAAGTGCTCCAATTACTCATGTATAGGTATTAATGTATTAAAATTTGATTTTTTTCCATTGAATTCGCCATTGTTGCGCCTGAAAAACTCAGTGCCGGCATGGTAAAAGTATGAATACCATGCCGGCAGTGACCAAAAAATCGGCATGGTATTCATACTTTCACCATGCCGATACACAATATTACCCAATTTTGAAATTGGAAGTACACTGCCGGCACACAAAGTTCATTATCGAGCACGCCGGTAGTAGTGCCGGCATGGTCGCTTCCCAAGTGTACCGTGCCGGTTTGAGGACAAAAACATACAGAAAATTTGTCTGAAATAGCAAGTATCGGCATGGTATTCATCTTAAAAACCATGCCGGCACTAGTATCGGCATGGTCGATTCCCAAGTGTACCGTGTCGGTTTGAGGACAAAAACATACAGAAAATTTGTCTGAAATATCAAGTATCGGCATGGTATTCATCCTAAAAACCATGCCGGCACTAGTATCGGCATGGTATTCATCCTAAAAACCATGTCGGCACTAGATATCGGCATGGTATTCATGATGAATACAATGCCGGTATTAACTGAAACTGAAAATTTACGGTTACAATTTTTGATTCTAACATAAACGAATTCTTTTAAAACAAATCGATGATTAGGTTTCTTTCAAGGAGGTATATTTATATAATAAATTAATCGCCAGGGAAATTTTTGATATAACGATGAAATCGTGTTGAAATCGATGATGGAGAAAATGAAAATCAAAGAGAAGAGCCAGCTGAGAAGGAGAAGAGAAGAGAAGGAAAGGAGAAGGAGAAGAGAAGAAGAAAAGAAGTTAAAATACTAAAGGATATTTTAGTATTTCCATATCAAAAAATCACCCCTTATCATGAACTATTGGATGGAGATATTAATTCATATCCCCCAATTAGTTTATATATCCCCCAATTACGTGCTCTTTATGAAGGGGGCGTTCTTTTTCTTTTCATCATCATCATCATCGTCATCAAATGGTTTTGATAGAAAGTTACCAAGCCGTGGAATCAAAATTTAACATTGTTCGAAGCTGACAAAAGTATTGATTTTTTAAAGAAAATAAGGCCATGGTGATTTTTTAATTTAGGATGAAGTTTTTCTACACTCTCGATCCAAAACCTCCTCCTAATAAAGTTTTTCAGAGCCTGTTCATATCTAATCTTTTCGACTTCTAAAATAAAGAAACAAATCATCTTTCTGTGAACCAAAATATTTTTATTTCTGATTCATAGAATCAACTTTTTCGTTTGGATAGCATATTAGAAGTAGTTTTCGACTTCTAAAAGTCGAAAAGTCAGAAGTTAGTTTGGCTGTCAGATTTCAAAACGACTTCTAAAAATCGAAAAGTTAACTTTTTGTGAAACAAAATAATTTTGTTTCTGACTTCAACTTCCGGAGAAACAAAAATCAGAATCAGGTTTTTACTTATGATTTATAGAATGACTCCTGCTTCTAGAATCCGAACACCCTATTAGTTTTCTACTAGTTTTCCTTCAAAGGAACTCCTTAAAAGGTGACTCGGTGGTCATCGTGAATGGAATCCTAACATTGTCTTTTCCGGTCAGGGAGAAAAGCTAACCGGCAAAAAAACTGGCAGATCACAGCCATTAATTGGTCACACTACCGCAACAACTTCAGATCCATCCCCGGGTGCACAATAAAATAAAAATTGCTACAAAACGTGTGGGTTATATCGGCCGTGTCTCCTCCTCCTCTGGTCATTCCCTAATCACCATCATTACTTTTACCGGACCAGAGCGAGTCACTGAATCTCTCCTGCTCCGTTGTCAAAAGGATCCATACAATTAATGGAGTCATGGCGGAGATTCCCCAAATCAAACCCCATCTTATTACTACTGCTACTTTTTCATTGTTATTATCATCATAAACCAATAAATATCAAGATCACTTCACTTAATATCTGTTGATTCAATTAGATTTACCAATTTTGCTGTAATTAATTTTCAGTTTTGATTCTATTTTGTAGCTTTACATTCCTTATTTGGTTATATGCAATAATGACTAATTAGTTATATTCTTTGATATCTTTCTTTAAATTGATTTATTTGGTAGTTAATTCCAAGAATTTTTCTTATACTGAGTGTGTGAAGTTCAGTAATGGCATCAATTAGAAGAACTTTGTCTCCAATGGCAAGACCAGGAGGACAAAATGGAAATGTTCTTCATTCAGGGCCATCTCCTTTGTCTAAGTCTATTTCATATAAGCGGAAAGAACCTGTGTTGGTAACTGCATTTCCTGATTTTGTGGATTCATTTTCAGTTCTGTATCGAGTTAAGTCTAGTTTATTTGGTGTTTTTACGCCTTCGCGTGGTGTAGAAAGATCGAAATCAAAGAGACGAGCTGTTTGGAGGAAATTGTATATCCATGTCTTTGTTTGTTTTATTGTTGGTGTTGTTATGGGGTTGTTTAGTTTAGTGTCAATGAATAAGGATGAAGCAGCAGCGTTTCGTTTAGATGTCCGCTCGCCTAGTGAAACTTCCAGCATTGATACTCCTTTAGATGTCCGTTCCTCTAGTGAAAATGCAAGCATTGATACTCCTTTAGATGCTGGTTCATTTAGTGAAAATGCAAGTATTGATACTCCTTTAGATGTCCGTTCGTCTAATGAAAATGCAAGCATTGATACTCCTTTAGATGTCCGTTCTTCAAGTGAAAATGTGAGCATTGATACTCCTATTGAGGAAAATGGTGGCAGAATTCTTAATGAATCCCGATTGATACAGAATGATAATGTTCTTGTTCCTAGGAAGCTTTTGATAATTGTTACAACAACATATACTAGGCCTTTTCAAGCTTATTATCTGAATCGTCTAGCGCACACGTTAAGCATGGTGCCACCTCCAATGGTTTGGATAGTTGTGGAAATGTCTAACCAAACTACTGAAACAGCAGGCATTTTGCGCAAAACTGGGATCATGTATAGGCATTTGGTTTGTGGTATGAATATATCTGATATAAAGGATGGAAGTATTCACCAAAGAAATGTGGCATTAGCTCACATTGAAAAGCATCAACTTGATGGGATTACGTACTTTGCAGATGAAGATAACATGTATTCTGTCGAGCTTTTTGAGCAAATGAGGGATATCAGGTACTCTTTATCAACTTGAGATTTCTTTTGATACCTTTAGTCATGGTAATTTTACATGTGTTGTTGCTTTAAACTTATCTATATACTAGATGAATGAATAACTGCGACTCACATTGCTCCGATGAATCATGGCTCTACTGGCAAAGACATTCCACTTTTGCTTTACTAACGGATATACACGTCTAGGGTTAGCAAAACTGAAATCCGAGAGGCACGCTAGTTACTTTTAAGAAAGTTTCAGAACCAGTATTGTTAGAAATTGTCCCCATCCGATGCATTTATTTCTTTACGTAATGAGTTCACCACGTGTACGATACATTACTGACTGGCCACTTCTTCTTAAAAGTGTATGTCGGCGTCATTAAATCCATACTGAGGATATATGCAGCTTGGATAAGGAAGAGCGTTTTGACATTGACACATATACGTACTTATAAGGTTAAGTCAACCTATCCCTGCAAACTCCTAGGTTTAGTAAATCATATATAACTGCTGACTCTGCTATTATGCGAGTACTTAAACATTATTGTGGTGTGTCTGTACATCAGCTTTGTAAATACCCTGAAGCAAAAGGAAATAATATGCCGTTTAACTTTGGTTGAAACTACTTAAAACTTAGTAAGAATATATGTATAATTGATCTGAACTTGTCTTTTTGATATCCTGTGTTGTCTGTGCAGTTGCTTTGCCATTTTTTCCTTTAATGTGCTCTCCTCACAAGGATGTGTATATCCATTTTCGTTTGTTATTAAGTGCATTTCCTTGTGTAGTATGCATTTTCTTCCGTGTTCGCTCGATCCATAACCATTTTTGACAGAGAAGGAGGTATTGTATTTTGCCAGAATTCTGTTTTGTCACCATGAGATTGACAGCATATTTTTTTTCATTGAACGTCAGACGGTTCGGTACATGGCCAGTTGCAATGCTGACAGAGAACAGAGCAATAGTGGAAGGTCCTGTTTGTAATGGCACCCAAATTAGTGGATGGCACACAGATGAAGGAATTGGGAGAATCAAGAGGTTTCATGCTAGCATGTCGGGGTTTGCATTCAACAGTACTATAGTCTGGGACCCGAAGAGATGGCACCGTACTACTCTTGAACCTATCAGGCAGCTCGAGAAAGTTAAGGAAGATTTCCAAGTGAGTTCTCTTCAGCCATCCTTCACCAAAAGACGTTTGATAATTTGAACTAAAACCTATCTAGGGAGATATGTTTTTCTAATCGCATATTTGGTTGAGATATGCAGGTGAGTGCATTCATAGAACAACTTGTTGAGGATGAAAGCCAAATGGGGTGTTTAGTTGACTGCTCGAAGGTCATGGTTTGGCATCTCCCTCTGGAGGCTTCCCATCCCTTGTATCCTCATAGATGGCATCTCCCTCTGGAGGCTTCCCATCTGGATGAAGATATGCTAAGTAATAGAACTCTACAGACAAAAGTGGCGCAATAATGTGGAAAACAAAATGGTAAGACCCAGATTTATTTAATTGATTTTTACGTTTCTTTGTGAATAGTCAATGGGGTATTCTTGTCTCATCCGAAATCATGTTTTTTTCGGTTGAGGTCTTAAAAGGAATTTAGGTACATCATTACATTCTTTCTCTTTTTGAAGGAAACATCACCACTTTCTCATTTAATGGAAGATTAGATGTCATTCTGCTATTAAGAACTCATTATTAGTTTACACTGACTTGTGTATTTATATATTGATCCAGGATAAAATTCACAAACAAATACAGTTCCTTGGTAAGCTACAAAGGGAAATTGCAGAGGAAGGGCCAGAAACCCTGAAAGCTACCATCTGTATTGATTGTGTCATGTAAATTGTTAGGTCAGGCCAAGAGAATGTTTTGCAGACATGAAATTTATGCTATCAGATTCTTTTGTTCTTGTTTATTCTGAAAGTTAGATGAAGTTGTTTATGCAGTCATATTTAGTTTGGCGTTGTGCATTGTCGCTTTCGACAGACATACAAAGGCTGCAACAGCTAGGTCAGAAGGAGCGAAACCATCCGTCATCCCTTGCAGGGAGATGCACGGTTCTTTTGTGCAATTTCTGTTTCCTGTGCTTTGCTAGCATTTCAGTACTTTGGATAAGCTGGATAGGGAACTTCAAACCTGCTGGGCTTTGCCAGAGCAGGTAGGAATCCTTCTGCTACTATAACAGTCTGCAGCTATATGTGAACAATCAAATACAAGAAGTGCAAGGGTATACAACCATTTTCAGTTTGCCATCTTGAAAGAAAAAAACAGACATTGTTAACATGGTTAATTTTGAGGAGTTTCTCCTTCTTTATAACAGTTTTTTGTCCACATCTGGTCAGTCCAATGCAGTATAAATCTGGTGCAGTACAACCACCAACATTAATACTGTCAAACCTCCTATCTAATTGGTGCTTGGTGGTGCGTTTCGATACTGCTAACTTCAGATGGAATAAGTGCATTAACCTGGCCTTCAATTAAGCATTCAACAATGGTGACGATGGCAAATTCTCATTGAAAGGAAGTGCAGAAATTTGCTTATATTACAAGCAAGGGTACAGTCAGGGGCGGAAGCACAGGTTGACTAAACCTGGCTGTAGCCCCCCCTTTTTCTTACAAAACTTCACCAAAGGAGTAGTTTCCCCTTACAGAAAATGAAAATGATCAGTTTAGTCCACCAGTAATCAGCAGTTCAGTCCACCGTATACGTACTGTTTGTCCACTACATTCATATCGGTGGTTACTAAATGTTTGCAAGGTGTTTGGTAATAGTTCTAAGACGGTAATAACAAGAGATTAAATGGGTTCTAATTGTATGCAACGTATTTGTTGTTAGTTCTAAGAGATTAATATTAGGATTCCTCCCTGAAGTGTCTTGTTTCCATACAAGATACAACTCAAGCACCCTACACACTTGGTGGGTTACCCCCAGTTCGTCGCAATTAGATGAGTATTACCTTCTAAGTCAGTAAATAACAGGGGCGCCTTGCATGAATTGCAACTCCAATAGTTCAGCTTGGGTTGCCAGAGCTAACGCTTGGTATTATTCTTGGGATGAGAGGTACTTTTGGGTTGCCAGAGTTGAAGCTTGGGTTTTTATATATGCTTTATATGTCACTTATGCAAGGCATGTGCTATGGTCTGAGCTTGAAGAAGTATACATTTTTCTAAACTAGGTATGTGCGGAAGCTTGTATTCATTGTTAATGTTGTTTCTGCTATCATTTTTCGTTCTTCCGTTTCTATTAACTGATGCTTATTGTAAACCGATATCGATTCAACTAGCTATAGCTTCATCTTTGCACCCACCATGCACCGTGATCATTTTCATATTCTCTAATGTGCGTGGTCAATCAAATTTGGTAGCAACTCTATAAGTTTTGGCCACGATATTACTCCATGTTATTATATAGGCCAGGTATGTGATGGACATTGACTAGAGGTTCGACAAAAAATTTTTTTAGCCCCCTTCATTTGGAAAAGCTGGCTCCGCCAGTGACGGTACACTTATTTCTCTGTAGACCCAGTTGAAATCCGAAGGCAGCAGACTAGGTTGCATGCAAATATGATCTACCAGATACACTGATAACCCGCTATCCATAGAGTTTTTAGCGGCAAATCCATTTCATATGGGTGAGTTTAGTAGTCTAGCAGCCATTTCACGATTCAGCGGATGTCATCTGAAGAAAACCTTAATATTTAGAAAACCAGCAGAATGTATACGCTTAAAATTCGAAGGGGAAAAGATTATGTATCTGGCAAAAAAAAAAAACAATTAATCAGGCCGGAATAGGATGTACCAATTGGTACCAAAATAGCTCCATTTGCAAACTGTGGTTATACGCCCACAGTGCTAAGCCCTTAACTTTGTTTAAGTGATATTGGTTGGCGCCCAGGCGCATACTCATACTCTGGCAGTATACGACCCCAGTTCTCTAGGTGACACGTTACATTATCCAGTAATTCATTGAATTTCAGTTATAAATATTTCAACTTTTAGTTTTTAAATTACCTAGGCACCCTTGGTTTCCTTAGGGTAAATCCAGTGGGAGTGGGTAAATTTGGTTATTTGAGGGTCCAGGTGGATAGGCATATCCAGTTTTGGGTACGTAGTGGGAAAATACATACCGGCAGAGAATGAATCCTTCGTCCTCAACAAGGATTGTCGTCCCAACTTGAGCCGAGGAGCGTCGTATATAAAGCCGGCACTCGTATAAGTCTTGGACGATCGTCTCTATCTTAGACGAGAACGGATACATTTATATCCAACGGCTATATGCCTATCATATATACCTATATAAACCGATCTTCCACCGCCAATAAACTCACACAGCTTCTATCTATTTTCATATATAAATTTATCACATATCTTCAATCAAATTTCTTCCATTAATATATTCCTATTTTTAAGTCGTTCCAATCAACTTTCTTCTCTTTATGGATCCTAATTTGGAAGATGAGGAAGCGCAAAAAGTTGCTTTGCCATATCCCCAACAACAACAGTAGTGGATGCCTCAGTTGGATCAAATGGATGAAGATTCAGACGAAAACGAAAGGACGACGAACGCCATGATACAATTATACATGGGGAAAGTATCGCGAGCTCCAGAACCGAGATCAACAATGACAAGAAGATATACGTGGAGATTTCGAAAAGAAAGACATTAACAAATGATCCGTGATTATTTTATCAACGGATGTGTTACTCCGATTGAGATTTTCAACGGTGCTTTTTTATGCCTCGACACTTGGTTATTAGGATTATCAGAGAGCTTAATCGGGTAAAACCTAAATTCAACTATCAGTTTGATGCATGAAATGTACGGGGACATAGTCCTGAACAAAAGGTCACAACATCCCTAAGAATATTCTAGGTTATGGTATGCTAGCGGATGCCTGGGATGAGTACATTCGTATGGCAAACGCAACATCATACAAAAATCTCGCCATGTTTTGAAAAACTGTAGTCAACCATTTTGGTCCATGTTTTTTGCGATAACCGAGATGATGTAGACCGATTACTAGTTCAAAATGCGAAGAGAAGTTTTCCCGGAATGCTAGGTAGCCTTGAATGCATGCATTAGGTATGGCATGGGTGTCCTTATGCTTGGCAAGGGAAGTATAAGGAAACTACTCAAAACCAAATGTTGTTCTGAAAGCATTGGCTTCTTATGATTGTTGGATATGGCATGCTTTTTTTTGGACTTCCGGGTTCAAATAACAACATCAGTATTTTGCACAAATCGCCTTTATTTGAAAAACTGAAGTATGGAAATGCTCCAGCTGCAAATTTCACCATCAACAACAATAACTATAAGATGGGATATTTTCAGGTTGACGGAATTTATCTAGCGTGTTAACTTTAGTTCAATTGTACAGTGATATACCTGAAGCCGAGGAGGACCATGCTAGAAGACATTTTAACGGGAAACAAATAGGGTGCAGGAAGGATGTTGAACGAGCATTTGGAATTTTGAAAGGAAGCTTCATATAGTTTGTGGACCATATAGTTCATTTAAACCAATAGAATTGAATAGGGTTATGCGCATCTGCATCATTTTGCATAATATGGTAATCGAGGAGTCCCAATGGGATACCAGTTGAATAAGCTATCCAGATAAACATTTGAGGAAAGAAGTTCAACCCTTTCATGGTGTGCCTGCAAGATATTATAGAATGGTAGAAAAGAGAATTCAAAACAGAGGTTAACATTTAAGACTAAGGGAGGATCTCACTGTGCACCTTTGGGATGAATTTAGAAGAAGAAATCCTCACGGGATTTAGTTTGTTTTTACTTTATGGTTTGTGTAATTTGGATTAAACAAATGTTTAAATTAAAACTAAAGATTACATTGAATTCAAAATCAAAGGACTATGTTGAATTGAAATTGAAACTAAAAGATTACATTGAATTTAAAACTAACTATTATATCCATAATTTATAAATCAAACTAAACAAGTGTAATGGCATTACTTTCATTTTCATTTTCATCTAAGTCATCTTCATCAGATTCAATGTTAATTTTGCTAGCAGTTGGGGTGCCTCTGTGCTTGAACTTCATCAAATTCATCCTGCCAAAATCGTAATTGTGCAGCATTCATTCTTGACGTATCCATTCCCATGATTCTTCTCATGTGCGTATTGAACGAATTCTGTTTAACCGCCTTACGACCTTTCCTCATATCTGAAATCATTTTCTTACACTCTGCTATTTTAACAGTATCAACTTTTTTTTCTCCCAAAAAATCCTTGAAGGTTGTATTCTGAATTTGATGATTGTTCGGCATCTTAGGACGCTTTTCTGAATATTTTTGCTTTTTTTGACACCCACTTAATCAGGTTTTTTTGCATTTCCATATTAAGATTAGAATTATCGTGTGGGAAACCTCCAGTGCTGGCATTAGGGTTTGAGTTTATTTCTGGTGAAGAATAAGGAGACCAAGGTTATTGGAAAACATTTATAGTCTCGTAAGGCAATTCCTTTGGTACTTGATATCCGTTCAACATACTGGGGTTATATTAGTTTAGATTTTTGAGGATGTGGAAACATGCTTCGTGCTTGAAACTTGAAGAGTTTTTTCTTTGCCATTCCTCTCGAGTTCTTCTTTTAAATTAGTTATTACAACAAAGATAACACATTTTTAAAGTCAATTCCACCATTTGAAACGCGACTTACCAAATCGAATTCAGTTTCACCGCTCCCTATTTGATGAGACATTTGCATCATCAAAACAACCTAACTGTTGACGTCTTTGCTGATTGTATTAAAATGACTCGACAAGCCGGAAGCATCATGTTTTCGTATTGATACGTGTCGTAGGTGCAATCAAATTAGTGATATTAAATCCACTCAATTGTAAATAATATAATGGAAGTCAAGTTCATTCACACAAAGATAAGGGAGTTTTAGTTGTCGAAAAGGTCACAAAAAGGGGGGGTTGTTTTAGATTTTAAAGTAAATAAGCAAAGCAATTAAAGAAATTAAGTTGTAAGAAATAGAAAGACATATGATCGAGGAATCCTTCTTCGTAACTAAACCGTCATCAAGTTATTATATTCATCCTTTCGTCATTAGTACAGATTATTATCAACCATAGAATAACAACTAGATCAGTGTTATCCCCTAAATCCCTTAAGTCACTGGATACGGAAGTTATAGACTACCATATTCTATTCGTCTAAACCACCTAGTACATAGTAGATCAGTCACTGTGTAATTTGGGCGAATGCTTTAAGCTTTATGAACTTATAGGTTGATCCTACTAGTTAAACTCTTAGATCAAGGTCCACTTTGTAGTGTTGTTTATACACACAATCGCTCCACAAAATTCCTCTGCAACGTATTGTGTTCTCTACTTGTGTACAAGTTGTTTGACGGTTACTTATCTCCTAACTCAATACTATCTTTAGATTAAATTAACAAATCAGTTCAGTTGGCCACCTAAATAATCATTAACATTCAAAATCGTATAAACACAAGAGGTAATCATATGAAAAACTTCAAAATAAATTAATATAATAACTCAAATCTTATCTAGAACTTAGAATTCATCCTCAATCAAGTATGGTGAAAAGACGAGGGTACCCAAATACACCACAATCTTTAATTTATCCACCTATAAGTCCTCTTACCGAAAGTGATTGTCTATGGACAAAGTCAAGCCAATACTACAAATCGGTATTCACACTTGTGTGATTGTCTATGGATACGAGATCGAGACAATACGACTACCAAAGTGTGATTACTTGATAATAGGTTCGGACTTAACCAAACTCTATAGGATCACTATCAAGTAAAGCAATGTTAATGTTTGTGTAATTTACTTTAAATTATAATAACAAAAATTATAATTGCGGAAAGGTAAAGAAAATGACACAACAAGATTTTGTTAACGAGGAAACCGCAAATGCAGAAAAACCCTGGGACCTAGTCCAGAATTGGATACTCTCAGAATTAAGCCGCTATACAAAATCTAAACCAACTTCGTATAGTTGAGACCAATCAACTACCCCTAGGTCACTTAGTTTCCTCAGTATCCCTGTGCTTCAGACTTCGATGAGTGCACGCACTGGAACAATTCCTTTGGATCATATTCCAAAAGTAAAGGAACAACAAATCTGTTTGTAACAACACTATTGATTCTTTAAGATAAGATATCTCAAGTCATATGCAAAGGCTCTTCCATTTAATCTAATAAACTCCTTTGCCTGGTTAGATCAATCCAATCTCTATTACCTAAGTAATAAGATTCGGATTTGTAACAATCAAAATAGATCTCAAGAGAACTATTAGGCGTTACCAATCTCACGCAACTAATCAATCGAATAAATCCTATTCTAGTTGGATCCCAGACGATCAAGGTTTGTGCAACACACAAAGATATGAGAAACAATAAGAAATCTTCTTCATCTTCAAATATTCTTTAATCTTCAATTAAAACCTGCACAACACCATTTGAATCTCTTGTGATCAATCACGCATAGAACGGAGTCTGTTAACAATGGATTATCACAAGATGCCTATAGATCAACAAACAGTTCAAAAGATCACGTCGATACTTTGATCTAGTTTGAGTGAATCTTATATCAGAAGAGAAGATTCTCAAGAATAAACAAACTAGGTGCAATCAAAGTTTCAATAACCGTTAGTCAATCAAATCAATCGAAAACTAATAACACTGCAATTATCTAGTTTCCCACCAACGGTATTCGTAGAGCTTCTTGATCCCACAGAAGTCTTTAAACGAGCGGTCGTAAGAGATTTCGCCTAATTAGGGTACTTTCCTCTCCGATTAGACGGCTCCACTAGAAATAACAAAAAGATGAAGTTTGCCTTGCTCTTAGGATAGTTTGCTAGAAATGAAAACTTAGGTATTTATAGACAAAGGATGTTTGGACACCAAGGAATTTCCAAAACCGAAAGTATTCTCAAGATATGCAATAAATGCCCATTCGCTTTTCATAATTCCAGTAAATGCTTTGTCCAATATTTCCCGAAATCTCTCAATAGAAAATCTCCAATTAGTAAATACACATTACTAATTTTTATTCTCTAGAGATATGCATTTAATTGTTGGTAATTAAAAGCATATATAACTAAAAACCTTAATTAAAAGATTCTCAATTAATTTCGGTACAGGATCTCCTTGAGTACTACGGAATATCTTTGAACAATAAAAGATAAGAGTTAATGTTCGTGTTCAAAGAATGTTGACATCTCTTATTTGTAATTCCTCTTTCATATTTACAATCTTGGAATCGATTATACCACACTTCCAAACAAGTTTAAAATTGGTTCATCTGTATTCCAAGACAACTATGTGATTGATCAAATATCAAATCGCATCCATGGGTTCAATCGGTTCTACCAATCACTGGGATCGGTTATACCCTCGTACGGAAGCACTTGTGATCGATCACACAAGTTACCAGGACCAGTAACATCAGTTACCAGGATCAGTTACATCATTTACCAGGACCGGTTACCATATACACATGGTATTGCTTATGATCGGTCACATCAGTCACTAGGATCGGTTACACCAATTACCAGGATCGGTTACACCAATTACTAGGACCGTTTACACCAATTACAAGGATCGGTTACACAACTTCTCTGTGATCGGTCACACCAATTACTGGGATTGGTCACACCAATTACAAATATCAATCATACCATCTCAGGTGATTACTTAGGATCAGTTTTACAAATTAATCAAAACTATTCATACCAAATCATAAGTCAGGCATTGTGATTAGTTGTACCAAGATACATAACAAAGTTACTATCGATTCCACCATCTCACACATATTGGTAATCCAAAGATTTGTAATGAATATCCGTACCAATAAGCCTAGCGATTTCCCTTTCGATTCATAAAACAATTTCATGAATGTACTTCCTTTAAACAAATGTAAAATATTGTTTCCTAGGATGAAATCTTCATCTTTACCCATTCACATAATCATAACAGCATTCATAAGATTATGTCGATGTCATGTCTACGAAGTTCAAAAGATAAGCGTTATACTTCGTAGTCTAATTCCCTAATACTATGATCATGTGATCATGTCTCACTACTAGAGTAATATATCCATACACAGCTTCGCAGTTATGTTTTCAATATAGCACGACTTGAAAGATACGTTAGGAATAAAACATTTCAAGTCAATATTACTAACCTCAAGAGGAAGGATGATGTCGTCGTTGTAGCTTGTTACTTCTTCACGTTCTTCAGGTCTTCGAGTAATACTTATATGTCTCAACATTTCTAGATTTTCTAGTCTAACCTAAACAAAGTTGTCTCTAGTACATAATCAAGCAACTCTTAGATGAGTTTTGATTCACTAAAATATGACAACCAAACTTGACATACCAACGCTTGGTTGGTTCAACCGAGCTATGCTCTAACATATGGGTTTAACTACTCATGGATGTAATAGCATCCATGTTATACATATAAGAAAAGTGAAAATATATCGTTATGATTTCAATCAAGTACGGGTTCTGAGATATCCCACACATCTTTTGATCTAGTGCACGTAGACACATGATGTTGAAGATCTGGGCTTATGGCGTGGATAATAACATTCAATCCATCAGAGTTTTGTTTAGAACATTGATTTCAATCTCGCTATATGTTTCTATGCCTTTAGGAACAACATTAGATCCTTCTCTGATCATTGGAGTATTGTATCCTATTACAACAAGAACCCATGTCTGAAAGTATCGAGCTTATAAGAAGGAACGCATAGCAGTTTTCCACCATAAGTAATTTGTTCCATTGAAGGCTGATGGTACGTTGATACAGATTGATATCCTATCCATAATACAGATCGCTTCAAACACAAACTTATTAGGTTTAACAGTGTTTGCCTGCTTTGATACCAATTGAAAACGTAGGGGTACCAAGTACACCACCAACTTTTTCATTCTACAACCTGTAAGGATAAAACCTAATACAATTGCAAGTAGACTAACTGAATGATCCTTGACAATATGTGTGTATAATTTATTTTTCTAACCTCTTCTCAATCAATATGTATATAGACAAAAGTCTGTGAACCTGATCGTTAAGAAGTGTACTTGGACGATCTCAAAAATCAATATCCAAGATCAATTTAGTTGTATCCAAATAATCCAATCGGAATTCTTCCAAGTGATTAAACTTGTCGTCTATCTCTCAATATACGAACTCTACAACAACAAGTCTCGTAATTGATCACAATTAGATGGACGTATCTACTAAGATTGAACAAGTATAACTTGCATAAATCCAACTATAAAGATAAATAATATAATGCGGAAAAAAAAAGACACCATAATTTTTGTTAACGAGGAAACCATAATAGCAGAAATGCCCCGGCACCTCGTCCAGATTTGAACACCACATGGTATTAAGCCACAAAAGACACTAACCTACTATCAGACTTCGGACTGGAATGTAGTTGAGATCGAATCCACAGTCTAAGAGATTCAGTTACAGTCGCGCTACTTACGTCTCTTGAACCTCGCAAGGCTCTACGCAATTGATTCCCTTAGCTGACGTCCTTTACATCCCAAGAGTTGCTTCAGCCGAAGTGAATACTTTTGATACCAATCTACCTCTAACAGATAAGCCTATTTGATTTCCGTTTAGAACAAAGATAAAGGTGAGGATATATGTTTGCAATATACAAAGCTAGCAAACCTCACAAATCCGGAACTTACGACTCCCGATCAAAGAGCATCCTAGATTCTTAACTACCTCTGAAAAATAATCTTTAAAAGATCAATAAAGATCAGTTTTTAGATATCTATCTTGAGGATTCACAAAGTCTAGGACGAAGATAACTATATGATATTATCTATCTTGCCTGAAAGAGATTATGAAAACCTTGATAACAGAAAAGCGAAATCAGAATTCACGAACTATCAAGGTAAATATAATCGTACCTGGCTTCATGAATCCCCAAAGCGAAGTCTTTTAGTCGTACACCTAATTATGTATCTCAGAGGAAACTTAGGTCTACAGAGGACGACTCTAGAATCAACTAGGACACAAAGTGTCAGGGATTAAATTTCCCAGTTGAGAGAGCATATCTATTTATAGTTTTCAAAGACCAGGGGTTTCTTAGAATTCAAGCTAAGATAACTTGAGAATCAAGCAAACACTTTTAGGTCTTGAAAATACAATAGAAAAATATAACTAGAAACCGGTTCTGGAACCGTGTATAACAATTGTTCGGTTTGGCAAGTATGCCAAAGAACTAAAGCAACTTGATGTTCATTTAAACACCTAAGAATTTAATCATGATGCACACACATAAGTGTTTGAGTGATCAATTAATTTAATAAATTAGTTCACAACGGTTCGTGAACTGTTCCCATCTGAACTTGCGGTTTTCGAACTGGTTCGCCAACCCTCCTGTATTTCTGAAACTCAGATATCTATGGTTTGCGAACTGTTTCGCCAACATACCCTGAGCAGAAATATCAGATAGTTAAATATTTCTCTCTTATGATGTTTGAAACATTCCCACATGATAAAATCATTTGCATAGGAAATATTCAATTGATCCACAAATTAATTCACACAATAAATTATTTATAACTAATATTGTAAAGGATCGTTGAACATCTTTGCTAGAATCATATTTCGATATTTTTAACAAGACAAGCTTGACTCGAAATTTCTTCTTCGTAAATATACTAGAAGTCATACGACATCGTAACAAAAAGACAGAATGGTAAGATAGTGAGTAAAATACAATTGTTCAGTCTTCGTCAATCTTTAGTCTTCGAGGGTGATGTCTGATATTCAACTACCAAATTCTAACCTAGTCTGAGACTTGACTTAGTAGACTAGAAATCAAGATATAGTTTTGATCATCTAACATTGAAAACGAGCTTGAGCAGTACGACTTTGTGCACCACCCTTAAACCAAGGGTGCACATTCCTCCCCTCCCAATTAGTTTATAGTTAACCATAGTTAATTCACTCTTTGATTATTTGTATATATTTTACAGCTAAGACAACATTGGAAATCGCATAACAAAACAAAATACATTTAATATCCTTGTTTCTCTGAGAACCCAAATATCAAGTCACTACTCTATAAAAATCGTTAAAACGAGAAAACAAACCAGAAACAATGAACACTTAAAAAGGGTTTGATTAATTAAAAAACTAAAACCTTCTCAAGTAAAAAAGAGATTATATTCTCGATTAAGAAGGTCTTAATGATTTCCGGTTGAGAATTGAAATATAGTAACATAGTGCGAAAGATTATTAAGTAGGCTATTGCTATTACTATGAAATCAGTTGACAGATGATGATTTTTCATCATGATGGCGATGATTATCGACTAAATGTAAGATTTAAATCAATTGGCAATAACGACTAGTATTAGTTGTGGTAACAATAGAATTACTATTGGGATGTGATATGAATGGGTTCAATTGAAAATAGGTGAACCTATAGATGATAGATGATGAATGTTTAATATTGAATCACAAAAGAAAGTTGCATCTCACGCAGATAATAAGCGGACGAAGTAAAAATCAAGAAGAAAAATGGTAGTTGTGACTATTTGTACCTTAACAAATCAAAAATTCAAATATAGTGTCTCATATCCACCATTTTCTTTAATGGAGTTTTTGACGGAGAAAAAGAGTAAAAAGAGGTAAGAGAACATAGATTGGTGCCTATTTTTTTTTGGTTTTCCAGTTCCTCCATTTTCCAATGTTGTTATTTATTCTCAATAATTAAATTGTTAAATAAAAGAACTAAACCAGAGTTAAATTATTACCAATGAAATAGGGAGGAATGTGCACCCCGGGTTAACAGGGGTGCACAAAGTCGCACTCGAGCTTGAGATAGCAAAATTTGTGGATTCAACCAAGCATTGCTCTAACAAAATTCACCAGTATTAAAGGAATTTGGCTTGTAGTTGTGGTTAAATACGCAGTTTGTTGATGTCATATCGGATATCTACTAGCAATAAAGGTGCTAGATATCATAAACAATCCCGCAGTGCCGGATCAAATGTTTCCATGTTCACTATGTATTAACATCCAACAATTTGTTTTTTGTTTGTTTAATGCTTCACTAGTTAATGTGTATCAGTCGTCTTTTGGGATGAGACGAACAACAAATTCAAATTGTCAACGCCACACTTGGTATTCCAAGTGAGCTTTAATAGTATGGAAAAAATCACTTGGCGGCAGAGAGTTAGTCGCGCATCATACTTTACACCGAGTATCAAAGAAAATAGAGGCTGGCGACATAGTCCATGCTGTTCGACAATCATTCGCCATTAACGTCTATATCCCTTAATCTTGTATTATAACCCACTTCACACCCTCAATTATATCACACCTCTCGAAACTTGATTAGTGCTTTTACATGTTAGGCTGTTATATTGATAGACTTCATATTCGTATCATTTAATGTGTTTTTGATGACTTGAGGAAATTTGTGTGATATTCTTGCGATCAAATTATTCTAGGGTTTTAACAATTAGAAATTAATTTAATTCTAATAATTTATTCAAATACGTTTTTTAAATCGAAGATGAAACCTTTATCCAATATTCTCACCTATTGGTTTGCTTGTTTTATTTCCTTGTTTTCTTTTAGTTTAGTTTAGATTCATTATAATCAGAAAATCCCATCTATTTTATATAAGCAATCGAATACAAGTAACAACCTAGACCTCTATGTGGGAACGATCCTTTCTTACTCTTGATTCATAATAAAATCTTAAGTAATGAGAAAGTGAATAAATAATTTTGGCGTGTAAACCACCACATCACTTGGTCAGTTACCAACCTAAATTTGATTATCAGTATGATGCCCGATAAATTCGAGGACACAATCCTAAAAAAAAGTGATTGATGACAATGTTTATTTGGGTATCCAGCGAATGCCACTGAGGACTACATTTGTATAATAAAAACAACAACATATGCAAATTTTGAATGTTTTTTGTGACCATTATTAATCAGTTTGGTTCATGTCCATAGGACTTTCCTTATGGCTGGTCCATTCACGTTGGCATTTGATGTTTTTCTTTATTTATTTATTTAATGAGAATATGGGATGTTAACGTCAATTGGATTTGGATTGGATGTTACAGGTTATACAGAGTTATTGAATAATCATAATGAAATTACAGTAGCAAATGATGATTATTGGCTTTATGTAATTGACATTCTGGACCCAAAAAGTTTTTAAAAAAATCTTGTATTTGTAACAATTTTTAATATTATATTAATACAGAATAAGTTCTGAAATCTGCTTCATTAGCTTAAATTTTTGTAAATTTTTTTTTTTTTTTTTTTTATTATTGTGCTAAGTCTAGATATCGACAATATCATCTCTTGTATTTTAGTTAATCTAATTTTATTTTGTTCCATGGATCCATTTCTTTTATTTGTATAATTTTAACAAAAGGTTTTCATTACTCAATAAGGTAGAGAATATAGAGGGTTATAAGACTAGCTCATATTCAAATTTACCATATGGATTGATTTAGATAAAACCCAAACAGTTAGAATTAGGTACCCCTGAAGAGGTGTCTAGACAGTCTATAACATTTGAGCTTAAACAGGTTTCATCTCCAAACTTTGCTATTGAAATTAAAATTGAAAAAGCGGGGGTCTAACAACCACACCCAATATTTCGTTTCGGAAATCTGTATGGACTAACTCCAATATACTTCCAAGAGAATCAACTAGACAGTCAGACTCAATCAAGGAAAATACATCCAAGAGTTGTATATTTGTTTCTCAATGTAATCAGCAAATCAAACAGATAGAAATCCGCGAGCCTGATTATTATGAGAAACCACTTGAACGGTACCAAAGACCAATGTTCAAGTGCCAATCAATTTATATCAACAACCAAAGGTTGGATTATCTAATTGATTGAACTACGCACAACCTGTGATATTTCAATTATATAAAAATATAATGCGGAAAAGAAATAACACAGACACCGGAAATTTTGTTAACGAGGAAACCGCAAATGCATAAAAACCCCGGGACCTAGTCAAGATTTGAACACCACACTGTATTAAGCCGCCACAGACTCTAGCTTACTACAAGTTAACTTCGGACTGGAATGTAGTTGATCCCTAACCAATCTCACACTGATTAAGGTACAGTCGCGTTCCTTATGCCTCTGAATCCCATCAGGACTCTACACACTTGATTCCCTTAGCTGATCTCATCCACAACTAAGAGTTGCTACGACCAAAAGTCGAAGACTTGATAAACAAATCTGTCTCACACTGAAAAGTCTATTGAATAGATAAATCTGTCTCCCACAGAAATACATATGAGTTTTTGTTCCGTCTTTTGATAAATCAAGGTGAACAGAAACCAATTGATACACCGGACTTATATTCCCGAAGAACAGCCAAGTAATATCAATTACCTCACAATAATTTTAATCGTATGGTTGCGAAACAAGATATTGTGGAATCACAAACGATGAGACGAAGATGTTTGTGGCTACTTTTTATCTTACCTATCGGAGATTGAATCTCGAGCAAATCTTAAAGAAGATAGTACTCAATACAATAGAGAGAAAATAGTTGGGTCTCGCTTCAGAATCCCAATCAAGTCTTTAAGTCGTTAACTTATAATGGTTTTAGAAAAACCTAGGTTAAAGGAGAATCGACTCTAGTCGTAACTAGTATCACGCATGAGGTGTGGGGATTAGGTTTCCCAGTTGATAGAGTTCTCCCTTATATAGTCTTTAAATCAGGGTTTGCAATCAAAGCTACCTTGGTAACAAAACATTCAATATTCACCGTTAGATGAAAACCTGATTAGATTCAAGCTAATATCTTTCAACCGTTAGATCGAACTTAGCTTGTTACACACAAATGAAATGTGACTTCATTTCGATATGGGTAACCGTACACTTAGTTGGCTCAACAATAGTTAACCTAAGTTAGCCATATGAACACTTTCATATCAACCTTGTTCATCTCAATCACAACTAGTTCAAATGACTCAAATGAAACTAGTTCTAGAGTTGTTCAATTGTTTATATTCTCATAGAAGTATACAAGACACATATTTGATTCACTCGAATCAATCCATGAACATTATAGCCACGATTTGCAAAAGATTGCATTATTTATTATATAAATGTATTTGTTCATGAACAAACCGATTTTAGAACTTAACCCACTCAAGTATGCAAACGGGTACGCATACCTAAGTAGCCAGACTTGGTATGGGTTCGCCAGTATGCAAATGGATGTTAGAGCACTGCTCGGTCGAACTCGCAAGCGTTGCTATCACAAGCTTGTTTGTCAAGTTTAGTTGCCAAAACTATAAGTCTTGATTTCTAGTCTACTTATAGCTAAGTCTTGGATTAGGATAGAAAGTGTAGTTGAGCATTAGACTTCACGGCGTTCATCGATTGAAGACGAAGAACTACTAAGGGGAGCTTGTGGAACTTCATCAACAAAAGGTATGTGGAGACTTGAACTCATCTATCACTCAAAAGTCTATCTACTCTATCTCCTATTTTGAGACAAAAGTCGTATAACTATATAGACTTCGATTATACACATTTGATATTTCAAGCTGAGTTTAACTCGCTTACATATTTCTCGAAATATGTGTTGGTAAGTTTTCTCTTTAACCAAGTTCATCTTATATTCTTGACGAAAGTCAAAAGATGATCATGTGAAAATCGCCTGGTAACATCTTACATGATTTGTGTGAAACAGTCATTTGATGTAGACTCGGAATGTTTCGTATTGATCTATCGATTACTTGAAAATTGCTGTGAAGCTAATAGTTTGTGTGAGACAGCTATTGTCGTCTTCCAAGAATGTTTCAATGATTTAAATGGGAGTTTAGAATAATTAACCATGATTAGATATAACACAGTATGCGTACTTGTATGCTAACTGTTGCAAGTTATTCCAAGTCTGGGAACCATGGTATGCATACCCGTATGCATACTGGTTGGTTTAATGAAAGTACGAGAACTTAGTATGCATACCCGTATGCGTACTGGCGTAACTTCACGTCCGTAAATTCAACTGAGTTTGGAAGGTATGCGTACCCGTTCGCATACTGGAAAACCCAAACTAAGTCCGGCCACTTACGTATACGCACCTGTTTGCATACTTGAGTAGGTTATGTTCTAAAATCGGTTTGTTCATGAACTAATATATTTATATAATAAGGAATGCAATCTTTTGCAAACTGTAGCTATAATGTTCATGAATTGATTCGAGTGAATCAAAATCGATTTTTCTTCAATTGTGTCTTATATACTTCTATGAGAATATAAACAATTGAACAACTCTAGAACTAGTTTCATTTGAGTCATTTGAACTAGTTGTAAGATGAACAAGGTTGATATGAAAGTGTTCATATGGCTAACTTCGGTTAATTATTGTTGAGCCAACAAGGTGTACACGTTTAGGTACGGTTACCCATATCTAAATGAAGTCACTTTTCATTTGTGTGTAACAAGCTAAGTTCGATATAACGGTTGAAAGATATTAGCTTGAGTCTAATCAGGTTTTCATCTAACGGTGAATATTGGATGCTTTGATACCAAGGTAACATTGATTGCAAACCATGATTTGAAGAATATACAAGGGAGAACTCTAGCAACTGGGAAACCTAATCCCCACACCTAATGTGTGATACTAGTTGCGACTAGAGTCGATTCTCCTTTAACCTAGGTTTTTCTAAAACCATTATAGGTTAACGACTTAAAGACTTCATTGGGATTGTGAAGCCATACCCAACTATTTTCTCTGCAGTTGCGTGTTCTGATCTTGATGTTTTCTATCGTGATTGAGCACTATCTTCTTTAAGATTTGCTCGAGATTTAATCTCCGATAGGCAAGATAAAAAGTAGTCACAAACATCTTCGTCTCATCGTTTGTGATTCCACAATATCTTGTTTCGCTACCATACAATTAAGATTATTGTGAGGTGATTGATATTACTAGGCTGTTCTTCGGGAATATAAGTCCGGTGTATCAATTGGTTCCTGTTCACCTTGATTTATCAAAGGACGTAACAACACTCATAGGTATTTCTATGGGAGACAGATTTATCTATTCAATAGACTTTTTTGTGTAAGACAGATTGGTTTATCAAGTCTTCGACTTTGGGTTGTAGCATCTCTTAGTTGTGGGTGAGATCAGCTAAGGGAATCAAGTGTGTACAGTCCTGCTGGGATTCAGAGGCGTAAGGAACGCGACTGTACCTTAATCAGTGTGAGATTGGTTGGGGCTCAACTACATTCTAGTCCGAAGTTAACTTAGAGTAGGCTAGTGTATGTAGCGGCTTAATACAGTGTGGGGGTTAAAATATTGACTAGGTCCCGGGTTTTTTTTTTTGCATTTGCTGTTTCCTCGTTAACAAAATTTCTGGTGTCTATGTTATTTCTTTTCTGCATTATATTTGTTTATATAATTGAAATATCACAGGTTGTGCGTAGTTCAATCAATTAGATAATCCAACCTTTGGTTGTTGATATAAATTGATTGACACTTGAACATTGGTCCTTGGTATCGTTCAAGTTGTTTCACATAATAATCAGGATCGCGGATTTCTATCTGTTTGATTTGCTGATTACATTGTGAAATAGAGATACAACTCTTGGATATATTTTCATTGATTGAGTCTGACTGTCTAGTTGATTCTCTTGGAATTATATTGGAGTTTGTCCATACAGATTGCCTAAACGAAATATTAGATGAGGTTGTTAGACCCCCGCTTATTCAATTGGTATCAGAGCAGGCAAACACGTTTAAGACCTCATAAGTCTGTGTTTGTAGCAATCTGATTTTATGGATGAGTCTTTCTCTAATAACGTACCAGTTCAGAAATTACCAAATGTTTTTAAAAGAATAAATTCACCTGAGAGAACTGTCACATCTAGGTCAATGTCTAAACATCCTCGTGATGTAGAAACTGTTGATATCTGGGTAACACACCTAGAAGAACATTTGGATGAACTTTCTGACGAAGGTGACTTAGATATTGATAGAGATGTTGATGAGGAAGTCTCAGAGTATGTTAAGCTATTGGATTCGGTGGAAAAGAAGAAGATAAAAACTTCTCATGTCATACCTTTTCTTACTAATCTCTGTCTTGCAAACAAGAAATTGAGAAGATGTTACGCAGGTGTTTATGTTTCGAATCGTTCTAACGAATTGATCCTCAAGGATTCTGAGGAAAACCTACGTATGAAGTCACTTGAATATGCTAATCTTTATCAAAAGTACTTTTTGTTGGAAGAGAAACTTGTTGAATCTGAAGCAAGGATTAACTGTCAACAAATTAATTTTGATGACAGAGAAAGTCCTTACCTCATTCGAGAAAAACACCTTGAGGCTGATTTAGCTACTGCTCTTGATAAAATCAAGATGTTGGAAGATGACTTGAAAAAGTTCAACACTAGTTCAAGCAAATTAACCACTATGCTAGGAGCAAGTAAAAATCATCATGATACACGAGGATTGGGCTATAAGGGAATAGATGCTCCAAGTATTAGCAAAGAGGTAAAATTTGTCAAGGCTAGTGATTCTTCTCATCAAAAGGCTTCCACTGATGGCAAAAGTGAAATACCTTCGTCGGCAGTTAAGGTTCGAAAGAGTAAAGTATATCAACCTCCAAAGTCAGCACGCATGGATCGAGGTAAGAACATTCCTTATGGTTTCCACTATTGCGGAAATAAAAGTCACCTGGAAAGGACATGTTGTTTCCGTATAAGGAATGAGAAACTTCATGATGTTCTTGTTTGGGCATCACAAGAAGTTGTGAAACCAAGATCATATGTTAAGACTAATCCCCTTAACGTTATAGGTTGTAAATGTCCTACCTTTAGGCAAAGGAATCAGTGTTGTGATAAACCTAGATTTTCTTATAAACGTCATACGAATCCTTTTCACAATCGTAATGGTTATCAAAAGGATAACTTCGTGAAGACGAAGACAAGATCCGATGCTCCCAATTGGAGAAAGACTAACTTGCAAAAGAATAGTCAATCCAATTCTCTTCCGAGAATTCTATAAGAGAGTAAGGGGAAGAAGGTTCATATTGTTCCTAAACACACTCAGAAGTGGGTACCAAAGAAAGCCAATGATGCTTTGAGCGTGAAAAGGAATGATCTCCCAGAAAATTCCATGACTATGGAGAAGGAAGTATCCATGATGTTGGAACTAAAAAGGTTCTTTGGAAAAATGGATTTGGATGTGAAAGGTTGTAAAAGTGATCTCTTTCATGATAATTCAAAAGTGAAACAGAAAAAGCCAAAAACTATAGATGGTGAAAAATCCATAGTTACGGAAAAGTCTGTTTCAGTCACTTGTGGTGAGCAAGACATTGTTCACCTCAACACAACTTGATTGTGTTGTAAGTGCATCCTCACCAAGGAATGCCCTGTTAAGTATACGGTGAGGGAAACACGGTAATTGGGGCGCACATTTTGTGTTAGGTATGATATTAAATATTTGGTAAAGTCGTAGGATTCCCGACAGGATCCTTCTAAAAGGTATGTCTATAAACTTGAACAAGATTTGTGTTTTTATCATTTTCTTAGAATACTTATAATGATCCATGTACCTTGTTTATCGTTCATTTCTACCTAACTTGATTTGTGTTTAAGGTTTGAAAATAGTAGTTCGGGATGTTTGGACTTCATGGTACACATACCAGGTATGCATTCCATCATTTAAAATCAAAATCCATGGATTTTAGTTCGCAAACCCGTTTGCATACTGCTCCAGGTCACGAAAATTCGTTTGCAAACTGGTATGCATACTGGCATGTAGACGTCGATATTCGGTAAACTTGTTTTGGCCGTAACTTCTTCGTCCGAACTCGGAATGACCTTTTATTTTTTTTGCACTATCTTCCTCTTTGAATTCTATTCAACATGGAGATGAGAATTCTTGAATTTGGATGAGTTAAGATTGTTCTTTGTCTCGTCTCTTGTTTTTGAGTGTTGTGCTCCGTTTCGTCGCACTTGTTCCACTTCTTGGACTTGGGAACTTGGATTCTTGGAGTACCTCTCTTCTAAGATCATTTGTAGATTTTACAAGAATGTTTTTGGTGAATCACAAAGAAGAAAGTTCAAGAATGGGCAGTAGTACGCGTTACTCTGGAATTCTTGAATGTTCACAATTCTCTTTTGTGAACTTTGGTGCATGGTCGTTAATGACTTTGTATTTTATTATTTGTTAATAAAATCTTTTTATACGCATTTGGTAGCCATTTTTGGTGTGAATCCGTGCGAAAAAGATCGATTCTACCTTCTGATAGCAAAGATTTATTGGTTTTATATATTGCAAAAATTGTTATGGGATATGAGTGTTTGCGTCCGTGAACTATGATTGTCCCATATATATCAAAAGTTAAGTCTATTATATGTCTTTATGCAAATATTGATGGAAGATAGAATGAACTTTTGATAACAAAGATTAAGTCTATGATATCATTATGCAAATATTGATGAAAATAGAATGAATCTTTGTATATTCCGCAGTATTGATCTTTTCCCCGATCCACTTCTATGTGAAAGTACTGTGCGGCTCCATAAGTTCTCTTATGTTGAGCATTTCCGATTTAATTAATCATGGGTTCTCTTGTGGTTAATTTAATTGAGTTTTCTGGATACAAATTCATGTTTCATGTAATTTTTTAATGTCCAAAGAAATCCTTCTTTTCTTGTAAAAGTAAGGTCGCTCTTGTTGTTCTCTCGGGAATGACATTATATGGGGGAGAGTTCTTAATTGAACTTGTGCTTAATTGCCAAATCTTTGTGGGGAGTGCGGCTGTGGAATATTGTAGGAGTTTTCTTGTATCTTTATAAACTACTTGATGAATACACTAAGTTTCGACTATGTGTAATCTGCTAAACAAAGTTGATATGTTCTCTTTTAGTCATGAAGTATCTCTATGAGAATTTCATTACGGTCCCGCTAGTTTTCGTACCTTTGCCAATTTATATTGACAAAAAGGGGGAGAATTATTGTGTAGTTCACACTACACTACAATAAAACTCTTACAATATTCCACAGCCGCACTCCCCACAAAGATTTGGCAATTAAGCACAAGTTCAGTTAAGAACTCTCCCCCATAAAATGTCATTCCCGAAACGAACAACAAGAGCGACCTTACTTTCACAAGAAAAGAAGGATTTCTTTGGACATTAACAAATTACATGAAACATGAATTTGTATCCAGAAAACTCAATTAAACTAACCACAATAGAACCCATGATTAATTTAATCGGAAATGCTCAACATAGAGAACTTACGGAGCCATACAGTACTTTCACATATAAGTGGATCAGGGAAAGAACAATACTGCGGAATATTCAAAGATTCATTCTATTTTTCATCAATATTTGCATAATGACACAATAGACTTAATCTTTGTTATCAAAAGTTCATTCTATTTTCCATCAATATTTGCATAATGACATAATAGACTTAACTTTTGACATTTATTAAGCTAAACTTCTTATGGATTTAACACTTTTAGCAGTTTAATTGAAAGATAAAATCATTCAAGGCTAAAATACCATTAAAGTCATTACAACCATTAAAAATAATAGTTAATAAGTTCGACATAAGAAGTTCAACATAAAATACCGTAAGCAGTGACAAAAACAAAACAATTAAGCAGTGATTAACCAATCATCTTATAATAGTCCCTAGCAATTTCATCGCACTTCTCAATCAGTTCTTGATGAGCTTCTTTAGCATATTCCAACTGCTCTTCTAAGCATTCAACTTCTTGCTGAAGACGAATGATCTCTGGGTATGAGGATGTTGAAGCTCCCGCTGATGTTCCGGCTGAAGTTCTCTTCATCATTTCGATGCTTGCCTGGGTTATTGATGTAATTTTAAATAGTGGTAAGAATGGGTTCGTTCAGATTTGTGAAGATTCGAGTTTTTTAAAATTAATAAAAATATACAATAATATTACAATTGGTGCAAGAGGTACTGGGACTAAGGATTTACTTTTTAGAGTGAAAATAACCAAGACACTAGATTCCACTATTACACATGAATAAATGATGATAAAAATTCCAAAACTCTAATTATTTTTAAAATCTCTTTTTCTTAATTCACAAATTATCAAGCATGTTCTCAAACATTAATTGTATCCCTTAAGCATAGATTATCTAACCAAAGCATAACCTATCTAATTGAATCACAACTAATTAGGAAAAATTATGCAAATAATTAAAATTCTGCAAAGCAGTAATTTGAGTGAATTATAAATTGCAAAATTAGAGAAAAGTAAAATAATTACCAATTATTCATGCACCAATAGCTTCCTCCATGCCTTGGTTACGCGAGAATTAGCTCATCATTATCATGGAAATATGCTCAAAATTCATCTTTATTAATGCTCAAAAATGGTTCACAAATGATGAAATAGGAGAAAATTGACAAAAACCGGGTTTGTAACACTTCTGTTTGTTACAAACCGAGCTGTTACAGAGAACGATAAAAATGAAGTGTTGTTAACACTGTCGCATTACGACCCTCACCCTATTGTCGCTGTTGCTGTTGAAGAACGACGGTTACGTTGCGTCTTATGTTCTTCGCGTTCATCATCAGCAGCAGCAGCAGAAACTGAATTCTGCAACTTGTGATTTCTTCTTCTCTGGCTCTCCTAAGCTCCCCAAACTCTCCACACCCCCTCTAAGTCTCCCAGGGACTCTATTTATACCAAAAACAGGCGTTGAATCTCCTCCATTAATTCCGAAATATTCACAATATCTTTTATTCATGATACGGGAATAATCAAGATTTTCATTCTCTGTTTAGCTCCTCCACGCGTTTTTAGAAGTCTAATCTCCTTATTTGTATCCATTACGGTCGAACACACTCCAAACTCGTGCATTACAGGCATCGAACTCACTGTAATTCATGTTATCCCGTGAAAATGTGTGTAACTCTATTTTGCTCCATGCGATGATTACAGCCAATTCTAATCCAAACAGACACCCATACCAGCTTTCTATGGTCATATCACGTCTACCCATTAAGTTTCAGGGATTGAATCTCACTAAATCACGTCCAAAAATCGATCGAAAATTTGACAGAGAAATAAGTTTATTTTCCCGCCAAAAATATTCTTTTGAATTTGAGAAGAACATGTCCTCCCCCTAATCCTGCACGGGTGTCCCTTTAGCACTTGTCTTATGGGGTGCAAATAGTAATTTTTGGGCGTAGATAGTAATTTTTCCGGGGTTCCTCCGACACATTTCTGGGGTGCTTCCGGTGCATTTCTGGGGTGCCTTTAGTACTCTATCCTGGGGTGTAAAACACCACTTTTCGAGCCAATTTCGCCGCAAGAGCTTATTTCTCTAAAAATACCTACAAAGACATAAAATAACAAAATAAATACAAAATCGAACACTAACAATATATACAATTAAGACATATTAGACACAATAATGCGTCTATCAGTTATGACTTTTGGTCTACCAAGATTGGTTCCAAAAGCAACAATGCCAAATTGACTGCAAATCCTTGAAATAAGACAAGGAAAGCCCGGAGTCTTTTTAGAAGTCTACTTTACACTTATCATTTGACGAATGATAAGACTGCAGAAATAAATGTCTCTCCCTTCAACAATGTAACAGACCAATTCAGCAAGAGACCTGGTCCATAACCTTTTGTCAATTGTGCTCGGCATCATGTTTGCCAGAACCAGTTTTCCAGAAACTTTGAGGAACAACTCAGCACCATGAACATCAATTTTGCCATCCTTCAAGGAGACGTCTTTGTTAACAAGACGATTTTATAGCAAGTTTGGAGACAATCTTTCATGCTCAGGAGGTGGGAATTGTAAGTCTCTAACCTGGGTCAAGTTTAAGATCCCAGCAATAACTTGACGATTCACCACAATGATTTTGTTCCCCACAATAGTTTTAAAAGTGCAGTTTACCAGGTCTGGCTTATGAAGATTTGCATAAAACTGGGAAGTCATTTCGACATGAGCAGTTCCCATGGGTTGATGAATAATGCCCCAATCAAATCTTTAAAAAACATGGAGAGATGTTCTACACTAATTTTTGAAGCATCATAGAACCTTTCTCTAATGGGTTGTTTCTACTTATATTCCAAATATAGGTCGCGAGCCTCTTTGCTAACAAACCTAGTTCTCAAACTTGCATCATAATAAGTTTTATTACTAGCATTAGCACCCGAACTCTCACCACGATTCAATCTTTTCCTAGGTGCCATTGAAACCAAAGAGAATCCAATAACAATGAAGAACTTACCGGGTATGTGAACTGTTGATAATGGTGAAGCTCCGGAACTGGAATGGAAGAAGAATCAAAGACAAACCCTTGATGTAGAATTTTGCTTCGAACCCAACGGTACCAAAAACACACAAGAAGATTAAAAGAAGAGTTTGGTGATTATGAGTTCGCAAAACCTTAGGTTTTTCTCTTTCGCTCGTGAACTGTTGAGAAGAGAAGGTGAAAATAACAAGAAGAGCTTTTTCTGTCGTTTTAAGCGCAAACAGATTAGAACCTGAACCATCACGTACGAACAAGGTTCACTCACGAACTGGTTTCGAATTCAACGTACGTGAATCGTACTTGTGCAATCAATGACTCGTTTGTTTTAGGCATCATCGAATTTTTATAAGAAACAAACATTTTCTTGAGCAATACTTTGTATAAACTAAGATAATACAAAGAGAGTTTGCACACCGTGACACCAAGAGAGAGTTTCTTTCCAACTACTTTTACATCTTACAGTATTGAGAAAAACATAAGGGACTGTTTTTACAAGTTTTTCAAAGAATATAAAAAGAGCACATGATAATTTGTGTTCTTGATTTCTTCGTTTACAACTTATATCACACAATCTCTGATACGCATGATCGCTATACCCTGGTGACTATTATTATAGAGGCGGAATTAAAAATAAAAATAGACGAAAACTAGAAAACAGTACACAAACAAGAACGTGATTCGAAGAAATATATATTCTCTACATTATGAACAAGAAAACTATTACAATTCTCTCTTTGTTACACTCACAATCTCTCTAAAAAGTAAATAAACTTAAAATGTTTTGCTAAGCTTTCTTTTACAATAATTAATTGCCTCACAAACTTATCTCAAGGTGATTTATCTCACAAACCTCCCTCTCTGATCTAGGTGTGGCTGTATCACAAATCACACTCTAGATATCTTAGCTATGAGCTAAACATCTCTATTTATAGCTTTAACGGTTTCCCAAACCTTCTAGGAATAATTCCTCTTCTAGGTGTATTACCTTGTCTAGGAATATTCCTTATCTAGGAATAATTCCTTTTCTAAGTATATATTTCCTCTTCTATAAATATTACCTTGTGTAGGAAACATTCATTTTCTAGGTATATTTCCTTATCTAGGAATATTACTTTGTCATGGAATATTTTTATCTAAGAATACTGCCTACAAATTAGTATTCCTTCCCAAAATTATAATTCTATCCTCAATCCGTATTGAGGATCACTAGTTCCCGCAGAGAGGAAGATACACATGTATCATGCGCCCCCCCTCAAGAACTTGAACTCCTGTGATTCTGTGAAAGTTATATTTGGTGGTTAGGGAACTCAAGAGTTCCTTTCACCCTACTGAACCATCTCTCTTTGCTGGAAACTGGACCTTGACGTCTAATTTGAAAAGATTTCATATCTATTCGTCTTGTCTTAGTCACTCTTTGCTTTATAACGCAATCTTATTCAAGTGGTTCTTCTTCTTCTTCCTCGTTCTTTTCTTCAAAAACACCAGATGAAAACGTAGTCTTTTTCTTCGTCTTTGACTTGGGTGTATAAGACTCCATGTCTGTTTATAGCACAACCACCTTCTCTTCCGTAGTTTGTGGTTCGCTTTGCTTAGGATCATCAACTGAATTTCCCATCTTTGGTTCCCTTGTTCTTCTAACATATTCCAATTTTCGAGTAACTCACCAAGTTGTTTGTAGAGAGATCCAGTGAAGACCATAAACCACATGAATCTTCCCTAAAAGAAACGAACCTCGCTATGATACCAACTTGACACGTGTCGATCTGTACCTTGGTGACTATTATTATAGAGGCGGAATTCAGAATAATAATAGACGAAAACTAGAAAACAGAACACACAAGAACGTGATTCGAAGAAATATATCTTCTCTAGATTATGAACAAGAAAAATATTACAATTCTCTCTTTGTTACGCTCACAATCTCTCTAAACAGTAAATAAACTTAAACTGTTTTTCTAAGCTTGCTTTTACAATAATTAATTGCCTCACAAACTTATCTCAAGGTGATTTGTCTCACAAACCTCCCTCTCTTATCTACGTGTGTCTGTATCACAAACCACACTCTAGATGTCTTAGCTATGAAATAAACATCTCTATTAATAGCTTTTAACGGTTTCCCAAACCTTCTAGGAATATGTATCCTTATCTAGGAATAATTCCTCTTTTAGGTATATTACCTTGTCTAGGAATATTCCTTATCTAGGAATAATTCATTTTCTAAGTATATATTTCCTTATCTAGAAATATTACCTTGTGTAGGAAACATTCCTTTTCTAGGTATATTTCCTTATCTAGGAATATTACCTTGTCATGGAATATTTCCTTATCTAAGAATACTGCCTAAAAATCAGTATTCCTTCCCAAAATTATAATTCTATCCTTAATCCGTCTTGAGGATCACTAGTTCCCGGTGAGAGGAAGATACACATGTATCCGTCTCTGCAGATAATGTTCAGTACTGCACATGGAAACTCTTTTGATAAGAAGAGACATCTTGACTTTCTCACAAAAGGAGGCAATACCATTATCTTGAGAAGGTGTGTCAGGGTTTGACTGATGAACTGAATCATGCTTTGAGATGATATAGTCTAGAGACTGAGATTTAAACTCTTCTTGTAATTCGTTTAGTTTGTTACAACCAATTGAATTACCCATATGAGGAGCATTGCTCTCACTAATTAGTGAATCAAGATCAATCTCAAAATGAATATTATTCATCATAACTTGATTTAGCTTATCAAGATATTCTTGCTCTTTCTGGAGGTAAAACTCAACATCAAGAGATAATCTCTCAAGCTTCTTTTCAAGACCTGAAAACACTTCAAGGGATTTTAAACCCGGTGGAGGTTTAGATAGAATTTCTTTTATATATTTTATTAAATCAGTCATGGAAGATAATTCTGAAATCCCTGGATCTGCTGGTGCGTTTATTGAAATAGCACAACTTTTCATATAGTCTGATTGTTACAAACACAGACTTATGAGGTCTTAAACGTATTTGGCTGCTCTGATACCAATTGAAAAAGCGGTGGTCTAACAACCACACCCAATATTTTGTTTCAGTAATCTGTATGGACTAACTCCAATATACTTCCAAGAGAATCAACTAGACAGTCAGACTCAATCAAGGAAAATACATCCAAGAGTTATATCTTTTTTTCTCAATGTAATCAGCAAATCAAACAGATAGAAATCCGCGAGCCTGATTATTATGAGAAACAACTTGAACGGTACCAAAGACCAATGTTATAGTGCCAATCAATTTATATCAACAACCAAAGGTTGAATTATCTAATCGATTGAACTATGCACAACCTGTGATATTTCAATTATATAAAAATATAATGCGGAAAAAAAATAACACAGACACCGGAAATTTAGTTAACGAGGAAACCGCAAATGCAGGAAAAACCCCGGGACCTAGTCCAGATTTGAAAACCACGCTGTATTAAGCTGCCACGGACTCTAGCCTACTACAAGTTACCTTCAGACTGGAATGTAGTTGATCCCTAACCAATCTCACACTGATTAAGGTATAGTCGCGTTCCTTACGCCTCTGAATCCCAGCAGGACTCTACGCACTTGATTCCCTTAGCTGATCTCACCCACAACTAAGAGTTGCTACGACCCAAAGTCAAAGACTTGATATTCAAATCTGTCTCACACAGAAAAGTCTATTGAATAGATAAATCTGTCTCCCACAGAAATACCTATGAGTTATTGTTCCGTCGTTTGATAAATCAAGGTGAACATAAACCAATTGATACACCATACTTATATTACGGTAGAACAACCAAGTAATATCAATCACCTCACAATAATTTTAATCGTATGGTAGAGAAACAAGATATTGTGGAATCACAAACGATGAGACGAATATGATTGTGACTATTTTTATCTTACCTATTGGAGATTGAATATCGAACAAATCTTAAAGAAGATAATACTCAATACAATAGAACAAAGTAAGATCAGAACATAACTACATAGAAAATAGTTGGGTCTGACTTCAAAATCCCAATGAAGTCTTTAAGTCGTTAACCTATAATGGTTTTAGAAAAACCTAAGTTAAAGGAGAATCGATTCTAGTCGCAACTAGTATCACACAGGAGGTGCGGGGATTAGGTTTCCCAGTTGCTAGAGTTCTCCCTTATATAGTCTTCAAATCAGGGTTTGCAATCAATGCTACCTTGGTAACAAAGCATTTAATATTCACCGTTAGATTAAAACCTGATTAGATCGAACTTAGATTGTTACACACAAATGAAATGTGACTTCATTTAGATATGGGTAACCGTACCTAAACGTGTACACTTAGTTGGCTCAACAATAGTTAAACGAAGTTAGCCATATGAACACTTTCATATCAACCTTGTTCATCTCAATCACAACTAGTTCAAATGACTCAAATGAAACTAGTTCTAGAGTTGTTCAATTGTTTATATTCTCATAGAAGTATACAAGACACAATTGAAGAAAAATCGATTTTGATTCACTCGAATCAATTCATGAACATTATATCCACGTAGGCCTGTCAATGGAAGAATATCCGTCGGATATTAAGGAATCCGATATCCGACAGGTTAAGCACTATTGGATATTCGTTATCCGATAATATCCTATAGGATATCAAAATCAAATATCGATATCCGATATGTTAAGCTATCGGATATCGGATAATTATCCGACAATATCCGTTTCTGAACAAAAAAAAATCAAAAACCTGTAAACAGGGTTCAGTCACACATACATGAAAACATTCATGTGATAAGTAGGTCTGTCTAGCTCTTAAATAGTTATCTCTGTGACTCTGTCTCTCACTCACACATACATGAAAACAAAAAAGAAACACAAGTATGATAAGTAGGTCTGTCCAGTGTCCAGTCTCCAACTCTACTTTCTTCAGTGTTCTTCGATTTCCATATCTGCATTATAAATAGTCAACATTTAGATAAGATATACAAGTATACAACTACATCTATGACTAATTGACTATAGTCTATAAGTAGTAATAATAGAAACTAGGAAGAATAACAGATGAAAGATCAAAGATGCATTGAGTTTAAGCAAAAAAGAGAGGAAGAAATGTTACCTTCATCAAAGAAATCTGGCAACCAATCGCTTAAGCACAACAATGCTTCAACAAGCTCTGGATCTAATGAAGCTCTGTGTGTTGTAAGCACTCTACCACCTGCACTGAACATTGATTCGGATGCCACACTGGTGACTGGGATAGCCAAGACATCTCTTGCCATCTTTGCAAGAGTTGGGTACTTAGGTGCATTTAGCTTCCACCAACTCAAGATTTCAAACAAATACTCATCTTTTGGTGAGCCTTTGCTAAGCATTGGTTCTTCTAAGTACTTGTCCAACTAAGATTTATGCACCTCAACTTCCATGTTTTCCATCATAAACTCATCATAATCAGAATCACGTACCTCATCTAGATTGCCTGAATCAATCATACTTGAGCTAGACACAGAGCTGCGAGTGCCAAAATAGTGTTCATCTGCATTTGAGTTTTGTGATTCATATGCATTGAAAAGAGCTGTCAATTGTGTTTTGAATTTGTTATACTCCACTGCATAGCCACTGGATCCATACATCTTCTTATAACGAAACTCTACCCATCTTGCCTTGTATCTTGGATCTAACACAACTCCAATGCTCATAACCAAATTACTGTCAAGCCAATATGCATCGAACTTTTCCCTCATCTTCAACCCCATTTCTATGATATACTCATAATCACTGTATTCCCATTGTTTGATGCACTTGTTAACTTCATATACCCCATTATAGTACAGATTTGCAGTTGGATACTTCATCCCTGCAAACCTGGTTGAAACATCATTAAACACCTCTAAACATGCACAAATAACTACCCCTTGTTGCCACTGGTCAGCACTTGGTAGACACTCGAATTCAGGATCAAGGACAGCTAATCTTTCAAACCCTATTCTCAGTTCAATTGTATTTTTGAGCATAACATAAGTTGAGTTCCACCTAGTGTCTACGTCTAGACTAACTCCCTTTCCAGACAACCTAACTTGTGACACAGCCAATTCAAATCTCTCCTTCCTAGCTTGTGAAGATTTAACATACTTAACACAATCTCTAATATTTTGCACAAACTTAGCAGCAACTTTCATACCATCTAGGACAACCAAATGAAGAATGTGGTTGGCACACCTCATGTGAAACAATTTCCCATCAAGAACCAGGCAATCCTTACTCTCTAGCCACCTAATTAAGTTTCTCATTATCACACCATTAGCAGCAGCATTATCAGCAGTTAAAGCAAGGAATTTCCTATCTATGTTCCATTCAAGAGTGCAAGTTTTAATACATTCTGTGAGAACATCTCCTGTGTGTGGTGATGGCACTAAAATATAAGCTAATGTTTTCTTCACCAAGTTCCATTCATCATCTATGTAGTGGCATGTTACACAACAATATCCATCTTTAGTATGCTTAGAAGTCCACATATCAGTTGTAAGACTACATCTAGAGGTCAAATTATCCAATGCTAGTTGCAATTCTTGTTTCTCTTCATGAAAAAACTTCATCACATCACTTCTAGTTGTATTTCTACACATGATCTTAGCAGCAGGGTTCAAGGACTTGCAAAACATTCTAAAGTAAAAATGTTGAGCCATGTTTAAAGGGTAATCATGCTTAGCAATCATTTTAGCCATGTATTCCCTAGAAATTGCAGGATCATACTTGTAATTAGATAATTTTACAGCTTTGTTACCTGCTGTTTTCAGTGAAGCAGTAATTTGTTGTTGTCTAGCCTTGTTCTGTGGTCTCTCTCGGCAAATCTTTAGATGATTAGACAACCTGGTAGTACCAGTCTGACTACCAGCATCAATTACCTTCTTGCAATGATTGCATGTACCTAGTACAACAGCTTCCCTCACATGTTTTTTATTGCGTCTTACTTCAACATCCCTTTCAAATTCATCCCACACAGGTGACCTTGTTGTTCTAAGTCTTTTCTTCAGAGAAGTTACCAATGGATCCTCATCAGCTTCTCTATTTTCATCATCTTTATTAGAGCCTGGCATGGTATCATCAGCTGGGTTCTCTTCTGGTTCTGGTAATGTCCTAGTGTCACTAGTACCATGTGTTGAGCCAATTGCTGAAGCTTGAACACTTTCACTTTGTGATTGTGAACCATCCATAGAAATGATGTCATTTGATTGAAATTGAGGCAAAGAGGTTGACTTGGTTGCAACTGTCTTGCCCTTGCCTGGTTTTTTAAACATTTTTGCAATTGCCTATATTAAAATTAAACACAGAGTAAGTTACCAAATAAATGAAAAAAGCATTCATAACTATCAACAGTAAATACTAAAAAGCATTCATCTCAAACTGAGTAATTAAGATCAAATACAATACAGTTCAAGAACATTCTTTACCAACCAGCTTCGATTTCAATTTAAGTTACAACCTAACAAGAGAATGACTAGCTAGGATAGTTTAACTTGATAAGCTTCTCGGTATCTCAAGAAGTTGAAATGCTGTAGACAGACAAGGTACAACCCAAGATTGGTTGACAATTGACAAGTAATTCATTTCAGGCACATCAAGAAGCACTAGAGCTACAGTTTCAAAATGTAACATAAATATAATAAACAGGCGCAACAAGACAAACAGAAAAAGCCTAGATAGAAAAGAATAGTGAACATTTAGACACTCAAGAACAGTACCAAACAAGAATATTCAGGATTATGCTGTTACACTTCATAACTGAAATTCAACTAAATATAGTAAACAAGGATGTAAATTAAGATGCATTATCAGAGATTCAGAATCATAATTCCAAGAGAATAACAACTGATTATGATACCTGATAGAGTAGAAACCTTCTTCAGAGCCTTTTGCTTGTCTTTTGTTGTCATGTAAATCCAATGTCAAAATTAACTTCTGTTTAACACCCAAAAGATAGGAATCAGATTCTTCACATAAAGAAAGTAAAAGTGTAAAACAGAATACTACAAGTGTAAACAGTAGTATATTCAGTCTAAATCTTCTAAAAGTGTATCATCAACACATAACTTTTAAAATATCAAAAATAGATCAATTCAATCAAACCCTAAACTAATAACTATCAATATTGAGTTATTCTTCAACCTCAATGCCTCATATTCTTATTTAAGTTAAACCCATCTCAAATCTTTCTCTAATTTCATCCATACATGTAAGTCATATCAAACCCTAATTTTTGATTGCAAGACAGAAACCCTAATTTCACAAAAATCGAACACGGAAATAGAAGAGAATTAATACCTGATTGAGTGGGTGAGTGATTGATAAACAACTGAGTGAGTGATTGATCGAGAGAGTGATCAGCTGACGGACTGAACTGAGAACTGAGAAGACTCAGAAGAGAACTGGAAAAGAAGAAAAGGAAAATAGGAAATGAGTATACTGAGAAGACTCGACTCGACTCTCAGTATTAGGTATGGAAATAGAAAATTACAAGTATATCCCTAGTTCTATCGGATATCGGATATTAACGAAACGGATGGAGCCTAATCCGATATAGATAGGTTAAGGAAGAAATATCCGATAAATATCCGATATCCGATATCTGATATAACGGATAAATTCCTATAGGATATCGAATAATCGGAAACGGATTCCGGATATCGGACAAATATTGACAGGCCTATATCCACGGTTTGCAAAAGATTGCATTCCTTATTATATAAATGTATTTGTTCATGAACAAACCGATTTTAGAACTTAACCCACTCAAGTATGCAAACGGGTACGCATACCTAAGTAGCCGTACTTGGTCTGGGTTCGCCAGTATGCTAACGAGAACGCATACTGTCGTACACAACCAAACCCAGTTGAATTCCCGGACTTGAAATGTTAAGCCGGTACGCATACGGGTATGCATACTAAGTTCCCGGACTTCAACTATCAAACCAGTATGCGTAAGGGTATGCATACTATGGTTCCCGGACTTAGAATATCTTGCAACAGTTAGCATACAAGTACGCATACTGTGTTATATCCAATCAATGGTTAATTGTTCTAAACTCCATTTTAATCATTGAAACATTCTTGGAAGACGGGAATAGCTTTTTCACACAAACTATTAGCTTCAAAGCAATTTTCAAGTGATCAATAGATCAATACGAAACATTCCGATTCTACATCAAATGGCTGTCTCACACAAATCATGTAAGATGTTACCAGGCATTTTCACATGATCAGCTTTTGACTTTCGTCAAGAATATAAGATGAACTTGGTTAAAGCGAAAGCTTACCAACACATATTTCGAGAAATATGTAAGCAAGTTAAACTCAGCTCGAAATATCAAATGTGTATAATATAAAATATATATAGCTATACGACTTTTGTCTCAATAGTAGATAGAATAGAAATAGACTTCTGAGTGATCGATGAGTTCAAGTCTCCACATACCTTTTATTGATGAAGTCCACAAGCTCCCCTTAGTAGTTCTTCGTCTTCAATCGATGAACGCCGTGAAGTCTAAAGCTCAACTACACATTCTATCATAATCCGAGACATAGCTATAAGTAGACTAGAAATCAAGACTTATAGTTTTGGCAGCTAAACTTGACAAACAAGCTTGAGATAGCAACGCTTGCGAGTTCGACCGAGCAGTGCTCTAACAAAAACTATGTAGAATTTTACCGTAGTTAATTTATTGGTAGATGATATTAATAAAATATTAAAGTCAAATCCAGTTCCAGCGTTTTAAGACTAACATCAACACTATAAATAATATCTAATCGAGATTATGATCAAAACAAACCTCATGTATTAAACCTTAATAATTCTAACAAATTTATAAATTTAAAATCATGTATATAAATTTCATAAATAAAGAGAATAACATAGAATAAACAAAATCTTACATCAAATAAAGAGACCGTTGAAAGCTTGTTATTCCAATAAAGATTAAAAAAAGCAGAAAACGAAATTAGTGGTGGTGGTTTAATCAATTCACTCAATTTCGAATTTAGTATGACAAAAACTCTGAACTATATATTTAAAATTGAGTAAATATTATTGGCGAATTTACATCGGGAAATCCATATCGATGAAGATGAAGAAACAAGAGATTTCATTGGAGAAGAAGGAATGAAGAAAAAATCGAAGGAGAGAATTGTTTCTCTGGAGGTGAATACCAAGGAGAAGTGTTGTACTTAACTTTGAATTTGTTAAAATCCACGACATAAACTAAAAGACAAACAAAAAACACGAAGGGATATTCGTTTCATTTTGTTTATTTCATATATATGTCTATTTTCCCCCTGATTTCACTAGAAATTACGCCATTTTCAATGAGATAAGAAAATACGGAGAGGTATTTAAGTAATATTAGGTACCAAACGAATTTTTTAGTCACATGAAAAAAGACCAGTGTCCTTTACATTATATAAATAATAATACTATGAGAAGAGTATATTCAAACTACTTTAGCCCTTGCGCACGTGCCCTTACATGTTCCCTTTCATGATCCGAGCACGTGCACAAGCTCATTCTTGTGTCTATGGTTATATTTGATAGAAACAAAAAGTTCAAATAAAGTACATCGACGGATTCGACAAAAATGACAAGGACCCATACAACACGGCATATCCCCTTCAGATTTACCCACATGAGTCCTCGGCTGGTCGAGAGTGGAAAGGAAAATACTCACCTACATTATTAAACTCAATGATATGACCCTATAAGCTAGATTACAGTAGTCGATCTCAAAGAACATGTTTAAAATCCATGTCAACCAAGTCCATTCACGGCCAACTTTAAATTATAGTTGTACTCCCATAATCTGGTTTCATATTATACTCCCTATTAATCCATAAGTTCTATATACTTATGACCTGACTCTACTTGAGAGAGCTTGAGTGAAAAACCTAGATTCCAAGTCCAACAACTAACACCATGCACAGGAAAACATGCATATGGTTACTGGAGAAGGTCTTGAGTACTAATTATCTGTCAAATTTTATGCAAGAAAGGATTAGTATTTAATTTTATCAACAAACAACGAATATAAATGTAAGTAAAATATATGTGATCTGCGTGGTATCACATATAAAATTAAATTGTTTTTCTTATCGAATATAAATAGTTTACAATAGCTTCGTTTAGAATAGATTAAAACTATGTTGTCATCAATATAAAAGTTATGAGAAATAAGAAGAGCACCTTTATAAACTGAAAATAGAGGGTACAAGTGGACCACCAACTTTCTCGTTTGGGAACCTGTATGAACAAACTTGTTACAAACAGTAAGTATGGATCAACAATATAGATCCCTTTACCTGATTTGTAAACAAGTTACTTGAACGATCTCAAAATTAAATATCCAAGAATTAACCTAGTATGTACCCAAACTGCACACGAATCGAATTCCAACAAGAATAAGTCTTGTAATCTATATTTCAAGACATGAATTCACAAGAGAAAGTTTTGTAGGTGTTATCCAGTTTGAGAAGATTGTTTAACGTGTTATTTGTGATATTTATATTATAAATATAAACAATATAATGCGAAACATAAATAACACAAGACACTAGAAATTTTATTAACAAGAAAAACTGCAATGTGCAGAAAACCCTGCGACCTAATCCAGTTTTGAACACCGTCGTGTTAAACCGCTACAAACACGAACCTACTATTAGACTTCAAACTTGACGAAATCAAAACTAGAAATAATTGTTTTACATTCATCTAAGATTGAACTATTATACCAAAATAATTAATTATTATTCAGATTAAAAGAATCAATAACTGATTTAGCATCACTAACAAAGTACATTTTATCCAGTCCCTTTTCCTTTGGCCACTTTACTGTATCTAATAAGGTGAGACATTCATCTTCCTCTGCATTCCTCACATACCCTGCTTTGATTTTGCATCCAATAAAAGTGCCTGCAGTATCATACATTACGAAACCAAAACCCGACAAGTTAGAATGCTTGTTAAAAGATGCATCATTGAAAATAATGAAGCAATCATTTGGTAGAGAACTTGTAACTGTCAAGAGATCCCTTTCTTCTACAACATTTGAATTAATTATTTCATGAGTGCTTATACTACTCAAATATAATTCAGTGTCATTGATTAATTTAAGAGCAAGTCTATCCATAAAATGATGATTTAAAGATTTCCCCTGAAAGACACATGAGCATCTGTCTTTTCATATACTCCATGCAATTGAAAAGACAGTGCTTTCATTATATTTCAAGTTGTTGTCAGAAATCCACTTAGTAACCCAATTTTGAAGACTGATATTTTATCCTGCTCAATTAAATCTGCATAAGGAGTTAAATACCAAACTGACTTATCAAACAAACAGTGAAGGGTAATATATTCAGGGGTTTCTAGAAGACCTGAATTACACATACTGCAAGAGGAATCATGTCTATTTACATACCTAGCAAGAACAGATTTGGTAGGGAGAATGTTATCATGACACTTCTAAGTAAAGATATGAACCTTAGGCAGAATAGGTAGTTTCCATAATGACTTATAAAAAGGATTACTACTTTGAGGATTATTCATGTAAGCAATTTGACCTATGAAATAAGTTTGTAAGCTGACTTAACTGAAAATTGCTCGTTTTATGAATATGGCCAGATAAGTCTATCACTCCCTGAAAGTGGAATCCTAGGCTCAAGAATATTTTTAGCATTTTGAGGTGTGAAAAATTCTCTAACAAGGTCTGTAATCCAGGTCTTAGTGTCTCCATTGATGAAAACAGAAACAATAATGTTTGGATTAGGATTAGCTACAAACATAGGATCACAAGCATTAGGTATCCACTTATCCCTAAAAGCAGATATGTTCTTACCATCTCTAACTTCCCAAATGGAATTATGCAATATAAAATCAAGACCACGACATATACTCCTCAAAGACCAAGAACAATCAAACTTCTTAGGGTAATGAAGGGAATGACAATTTTGAAAATATTTGCATCTAAGAATAATCACCCAGAAGGCATTAAGGTTGTGAATAAAATTCCAAGCAGTTTTAGATAAAAGTGAAAAATTAACATGTTTAAGATTTCGAAAATCCAAACCTCCCTGATATTTATGAGTACATATCCTTGGCCAACTTCTGAAATATATACCCCCAAGTCTAGACTTACCCCACCATAAGTCTCTTTGAGAGTACTCCATGCTGTTAATAATGTTATCAGGAATTGTAAAAGTGTTGATGTGATAAATAGAAGAATATTTTAACACATTTGGACCATAACATACCTACCTGCCTGATTAAAGTACTTTCCTTTCCATTTAGCTACTCTTTTATCAAATTGATCATTAAGATAGTTAAATGAATCTGGTCTAGACCTAGTTATGAAAAGAAGAATGCCTAGGTATTTCTCATTTAAAGCAATCTTCTTAATATTTAAGTCATGGATAGGAGAAACAACATGATCATGGTGAACATTATTACTAAAAAAACAACCAGATTTTTGGAGATTAATCACTTGACCATAGGCCATGCTGAAGTCCTTAACCAAGCTTAATAAGTTACTTTCTTCCACATGTGAAGCTTTCGCAAAGATGAGACAATCATCTGCGAAAAGTAGATGGCCGATACTCGGGGCATCTTGAGTAACTTTTAAGCCATGAATAAGGTTTTCTCTTTTCTGCTTGAATGGGATACCTAGAAAAAGATTCCATGCAAATGATGAAAAGGTATGGAGACAAGGGATCTCCTTGTCTCAGACCCCTTATTAGTCTATAAGATTTACATGGAGATTCATTTAACATAATAGATATGCTAGTGGTACTAATGCATAAGTCTATTAAATCACACCAGTGCTTAGAGAAGCTAAAAGATTTAAGAATATCTCTAAGAAATGATTATTCGACTCTGTCAAAGGCCTTAGACATGTTAAGTTTAAGGCCGATGACACCCCATTTGTATTTTTCCTTTTCCTTTTCATTGTGTGAATCAGTTCATGAGCGATAATGACATTGTCATGAAAATGCATGTTAGGGACATAAACATCGTATGAACTTATCATTTTACTTAATAATGGTTTCATTCTATTTACAATAATCTTAGATATGATTTTGTAATTAGAATTACACAATAATATAGACCTGAACTCAGATGGACTACAGGATTGTGTATCTTGGGGATTAGAGACACGAAAGTATGATTCATTTCTTTTAAAAGATGTTTGGATTCAAATAAACTATTAACTATTTTCCAAACATCATTTATTAAGAGATCAATATTTTCTTTATCGAACCCAGGTGGGAAACCATCGGGCCCTGGGACAGTCTAGGGAGTCATTTGGTTTATTGTATCAATAATTTTCTGCTTAGAAACTGGTCTAAGAAGGTTTAAATTATCAATATCTGAAAAACATGGATCTATATGCAGCTGAGGAGATCAACATTTCTATAAGGATTATATATAGTCCCTATAGTACTGAAATGGTTTATCAAAATGGTTTCAAGATCATCTCTATCATTAACCTACTGCCCATTGTCCAATTTGAGACACTAATGTGGTTAAAGTTCTTCCTCCTATTGGCATAATTGTGGTAAAAACCAGTATTTCTATCAATGGATTTAAAGAACTTTTGCCTAGATTTCTGAGCATAAAAGTCTTCTTGTACTTTTTGCCAATGTTCTAGGTCAAACTCTACTTGTTTAATCAATTCCACATTGCTTGTAGAATGTGGAAGATTATTCAGATCCTGGAGTTAATTATTAAGAGCTCTAACTTTATGATCTATGTTGCCAAAGTGTTGGGTATTCCAAACTTTGAGATCATGTTTAACAAATCTAAACTTGTTTGTTAATTGATATGGGGATGAACCTCTGACATCTTTAGAGTATGCATTGGTAATTACTTCCCTAACAGATGGGTCACTACTCCAACATTTAAAGTATCTATAAGGCTTATTACCTTGGTTAGACATAGGATTAGTCTCCAAGATAATATGTATGTGATCACTGCCAATTGTGTCAATATGGTGCATAGGGGTAGAACCATAATGATTTAACCAGTGACCATTAACCAAGGCTCTATCTAGTCTGGCATTAAGCAATTATTACCAGAATGTCTATTGTTCCAAGTAAACTTATTACCAATATATCATATATCTGAGAGATATGCGTTATCCAAAATGGTCTGAATCTCAGGAAATTCTATAGTAGTCGGAGTAGTGAATGTGGATCTTTCATGAGCATGCATAGTGATATTGAGGTCACCTATGACAACCCATGGAAGATTGGCTCTAGAGCCAATTTCACTAATGTATTTCCATTGTTCCATTTTCTCATCATGGTACACAGAACCATAAAGAAAAGTGGCTAGAACTTCCGGCTTACTCGGATCATCAAAGATCATAAGATTTATTAATTTATCAGTATTATGAACAATCTGACATTAAAAACCAGTTTTCCAAATAAGAGAAATACAACCAGCACGACCAATTGAAGGAAAGACCCAAGAGTTAGGGTAGTTGAATCTTCTAAGATATTGATTCATTTTTGAAGACTAATTCATAGTTTTACACAGTAAAATCATTTTAGGGTTTTGATCTTTGATCAAATTTCATAGTGTAGTTCTGATAGTAGGGTTGCTGAAACCCTGGCAATTCCACGACAAAATTCTCATTGCAGGAGAATGAGAACAAGCTAAACAAAGCTTTAATTCACTACCAGAACTAATTTTATGAAAATTATGCAACAAATAGTAATTAAATAAATTATCAGTAACCTTAATGTAATAAGATTGATAATACCACACAAACTCAATTACAGTAACATATACGTATGAGACTGATAATTGTACAAAAAAGAATCAACAGACAATTGAGCAGGATATAAATGATTAAAAGTTATAATTGTATGTTTAATAATGAAATTATCAGTAGTACTAAGATTTACCTCTGAAAATTGAGAAACCCTAAAATTCAAAACGTTACACAAATCAACAAAAGGGAGAACATATGAATTGGTTGAATCAAAAAAACTAGAATGATTATAGAACTTTAAATCAAGAAGGGTTGTCGAAAAAACTTGATTTGCTGCACTTATTGTTACATCAGTAACAGGGATATGATACATCAATGCGTTTGATTTTCTGGCTCAATTATCAACATCTACCATATTCAAATCGTAACCTCCATGGATAGTATCTACGGTGAAAGGTCTCTAAAATTAAGGTTTGGAGTTTGAGAGTTTATTTCTAAGAGGACATAGTTATCATCTAAACCCGAGTCTCTGCTTCTCTTATGTTTTCTTGGGTCCATCTCATCATCATCCAACCCGACAAACCCGTTATTACCCGAAGTACAAGATTCATTCACTCCTTCACCTTCAGACGTGCTATTAAGCATTTTCTCGACCAAGTGAGCATGCTTGGCATAATAAACTTCAAAAGCAGGCCCTGTCATACAAAAGATAAATATTTTCCAGGCATGTTCTTCAGATAGTTCATCATTGTGCGTAATTGTAAAACATTCGAGATATATTTTTCTGGGTTGTTTCTCAAAATGATATCGCACCCAAACTTTTTGTTTGGCAGAAGTGAGTAACCAATTTCCTCGTTTAAGTGGTTGACTAAGATCCACTTCGATTTTTGCAGAGACGACTCTACCTCTTACAGTATAACTCTTGCCACCATATATAGTTATCGTCCTTCCCATATCTTGACAAATTTTTCCAATAGTTCCATCGTCCACATGTTATAAATAGAGGCCTTTTATCATGACAGAAAACACTTAATGAGTGAATTCATACTCTTCTAGTGGAATAGAGTTGTCATAAATCTAAAGTACCACCAAGTGTTCATAGATAATCCATGGCACCTTTTCGAAAACATCCTTCATATCTTCTGCCGATTTGAACTTGAAAACATATAAGTTCCTTCTCATGGTGTTTATTTCTACTATTCCCTGCCTTCTCCATATAATCTTCACATCCCTCTGCACCTTTTAAAAATCAATATCATCCTTAGAGATAATCTTCCCAATCAAATTTTTCCCTCTGAGATCAAACATTGTTAGGATGCACTACCCAGATTAGATTTTTGAAAACGTTTTGTTAGAGCAGCCATTTGAAGTCTTGAACTTTGAGACATTTTAAAACTAATGGAGAGACTGGTTTTTCCTGATGAGAAGGTGAATATTTCTGAAGATGTTTTTTTTTCTTCTAGATACATACCTATATAAGGGTTTGAACAATTAGGGTTTAGGCAATAATTTCCTTTTATGTAGGCATGCTTTCCCGGTTTAAGAAAATTTGTTAAGATATTCGAGAGATTTTGTATATGGGAATATAAATGGATACAAGTCTTTAATTTAGGAAAGTGAAATTCAAAATTTTGAATTTCCGAAAATTGCGCTCTGAAAGTTATCTCTTTTCCGATACTGCCCTTATCTCTATGTGTTTTGAACGAAAGAAGATGATGATTTGAGAATGATTATGATAGAGATGATGATTGATTTTTTTTTTTGGTAGTGAAGCCTACAGCTTCACGGATCAAACCTTGAGAGATCATAATGAAATATACCACTGAAAGAAGTGTAGTAAAGCCGTTAATGGAGTTGAACATGTCCATATCTAGGATATGTGAAACACAATTGTTCCTAATGAGTATAAGAGAATCAAACTGCACAAATGCTCCCTTGAAGACCACAACTGGTACACTACTGAGATCAATAAAAGTACTGCAAAACACAACGATTAGTTTTCCATAAAACACAAAAAACAAAAGATTAAAAGTTTAAAACAGAATGAAATATAACATAATTTAAATTTAAGCCCTAATAACAATCAAACAATGATGAAAGACATGAAATAATCATTCTAGGATGAAAAGAATCGAAAACACATGTAAAACTGAGAAGATTCAAAGAAAGATTCAAGAAATCTAGGCACAAATTTGAAGTTGAGAACAGTCTCTCCATTATCTTCATTCTTCCTCTTGTGCATTTTCAACTTTGCCAAGTTTTGGTGAATATAAATATAATTGTCGGCTTCCGATGGCTCCCTCATGCCCCCTTCGAATTATGCCCTCATCAATTTTTTTCCTTCTGGACTTTGGTGAATAGACATTTTTATTTACCGGTTACACAAGTAATACTCCATCTCCAACATGTGTTGAGCGCAAGGTTTGAAAAACGGGTCACAGCTCAGGTCACGGCTACTGGGTGTGACCGTTATAACGTGTTTTGACGGGTGTGAACACGTTTCGCGCACAAAACGTGTTATTTAAGAAAAAAACACGTTTTTTATAAGTTATTTTATAATAACAGGCGCTATAACGGTTAAATAGAAAATAAGAATGAATTATGATTTGAAATTCCTATCTAATGGTTGTAACATGCGTGAAAACAGTTATGACGGGTCTAATAACGTTGTTACAACGGGTTTTTTATATATTTTTAATCTTTAATTTAAAAAATAAAAAATTGTAAGAAAATATTTTATATGCTTTCTAAAAAACGGTTATAACTGGTGTGAAAACGGGAAAAATGGTTTAAAAAACTTGCATTAAAATGCTATTTAGAAGGGAAAAACGTAAAATTCAATTTTAGAAAAACAATTATAACATGCGTGAAAACAGTTATAACATGTCTAAATATCGCCGTTATTTCCTATTTATCGATGATATACAGACGCGGCTTTCACTGAGCCTCACAGACGCATTACATAAGCATGACCGTTTTAACGATCGTTTTTTTCGAAAATAACGGTCATTTTTCAAACGTTGGTTGAGAGTCCGGCAGAAACCACTCCAAATTAACCAGCAATTTTTAGGGTGGAAATAGAAAAAAAAAGAAAAAAAAAAGCAAATTGAACGACAGCGTAGCACGTGGAGGCGTTACTTTTACCACTCGTGACACTTAAACCACTCGAATTCTCCAGTAGGTTCTAGCCATTTCATCACTCTTCTGGACTCCTCCTCCGCCTCCTCCCCCACCTCCTCCATAACCCATGCCCCATCAGTTACTCATTTCCTCCTATATAATGAACGAAACCCTAACCACTCAAAACTCAATTCTAATCAAAATCATACAATCACAACAAAATCAACAAACCAAAATCTTCAATTCAATTTGAAGTTTCATTTTCATCAAAAAATTTAAGGTACAAACCCTAGAATTTTAGACAAAAATGAGTATGAATCCAGATAAATTCACCATGAAAACCAACGAAGTTCTTGCAGGAGCGCAAGAACTAGCATCAGAAGCAGGTCATGTACAGTTCACACCAATTCATCTTGCACATGCATTGATCTCTGATAACAATGGCATTCTCCGTCAATCAATCATCAATGCTGCTGATCAAGAAGGTGAAGAAGCTGCTAAATCATTCGAAAGAGTTGTGAAAAGGTTTCTAAAGAAATTACCATCTCAAACACCACCACCAGATCATATTCCAGCGAGTACTTCTTTGATTAAGGTGATAAGACGAGCTCAGTCTGCACAGAAATCGAAAGGTGATACTTATTTAGCTGTTGATTCGTTGATTCTCGGACTTCTCGAAGATTCTGAGATTGGTGATGTGTTGAAGGAAACTGGTGTTATTGTGTCTAAAGTGAAAGCTGAGATTGAGAAATTGAGAGGTGCGAAAGGTGATAAGAAGGTGGAGAGTGCATCTGGTGATACTAATTTTCAGGCATTGAAGACTTATGGCCGTGATTTGGTTGAGGAAGTTGGAAAGCTTGATCCGGTTATCGGCCGTGATGAAGAGATTCGTAGAGTTATAAGGATTTTGTCGAGGAGGACGAAGAATAATCCGGTGTTGATCGGTGAGCCTGGTGTTGGGAAAACGGCTGTTGTTGAAGGGTTGGCACAGAGAATTGTTAGAGGAGATGTTCCCAGTAATTTATCTGATGTGAGGTTGATTGCATTGGATATGGGTGCTTTAGTTGCTGGGGCTAAGTATAGAGGAGAATTCGAGGAGAGATTGAAGGCTGTGTTGAAAGAAGTTGAAGAAGCACAAGGGAAGGTGATATTGTTTATTGATGAGATACATACTGTGCTTGGTGCTGGTAAAACTGAAGGATCAATGGATGCAGCTAATTTGTTTAAGCCAATGCTTGCTAGAGGGCAATTGAGATGTATTGGTGCAACTACACTTGAAGAGTATAGGAAATATGTGGAGAAGGATGCTGCTTTTGAGAGAAGGTTTCAGCAAGTTTATGTTGCTGAGCCTAGTATTCCTGACACTGTTAGTATATTGAGAGGATTGAAAGATAAATATGAAGGACATCATGGTGTGAGGATACAAGACCGTGCTCTTGTGGTTGCTGCTCAGCTGTCCAGTCGGTATATTACTGGTATGTCTTTTGCATTAGCTCTCCTATACAAATTCAAATGGTATCTGTTATGTTGATTTGTGTTTTGAGTATTATATTATAGACTAGGAATATACTGTTAATCCCGAGAGTTGGTTGACGAAGCATGTGTGGAAACTAGTGTTGAATTTAAGATATATCATCGGTAACTACTACTAGATCTGTTGGTGCTTGAGAGTTGTTCCTCATAAACTATATATCGCGAGATGTGCAGATTAGTAAATGTAGTTTTGCTCTGTTGTCGTTGTGACTAGCTGCAATATTCTAGTTGGTTTGTGTACTGAATGGTGTTGATTTTTGGTGTCTCTGTAGGGCGTCGACTACCTGACAAGGCTATTGACTTGGTTGACGAAGCATGTGCAAATGTAAGGGTTCAGCTTGATAGTCAACCTGAGGAGATAGATAATCTTGAGAGAAAGCGAATTCAAGTAGAAATTGAACTTCATGCTCTTGAGAAAGAAAAAGACAAAGCAAGCAAAGCTCGTCTAGTCGAGGTAAATATCAAATATGCCTGTTATTCTCCACTGAGATCATTTATGCTGTCTCTTGTTGTCGTGGTTCCCAGTTTCATGTTGTTCAATAGGTTTAGTATGTTATTCTGTTCTCTGAATGGTGTTATCTTACTCTATTGCTCTCTCATTTATAGGTTCGAAAGGAGTTGGATGATTTGAGAGATACCGTTCAGCCACTGTTGATGAGGTACAAGAAAGAGAAAGCTTTAATTGATGAAATTCGAAGACTTAAACAGAAAAGAGAGGAGCTAACAGTTGCGGTTGAAGTAGCTAAAAATAAAGGGGATCTTGTTAGAGCTGCAGACTTGCAGTACGGGGCTCTTCAAGAGATAGAAGTTGGTTTAGCCAAACTTGAAGGGAGCATTGGTGAAAACTCAATGCTTACGGAGGCAGTAGGACCTGAACAAATTGCAGAAGTAGTAAGCCGTTGGACTGGTATTCCAGTTACTAGACTCGGGCAGAATGAAAAAGAGAGATTGATTGGGCTTGGTGAGAGGTTGCACAAGAGGGTAGTTGGGCAAGATCAAGCAGTATCTGCAGTGGCTGAGGCGATTTTGAGGTCTAGGGCTGGCCTGGGTCGACCACAACAACCGACAGGGTCCTTCCTCTTCCTGGGACCAACTGGTGTTGGTAAGACTGAGCTAGCCAAAGCCCTTGCTGAACAGCTCTTTGATGATGAAAACCTTCTTATCCGGATAGATATGTCTGAATACATGGAACAACACTCGGTGTCTCGGTTGATTGGAGCTCCTCCTGGGTAAGTTGCAAGCAACTGTTTCTATTACATTCAACATTCATTTTGTACTCACGTCTACTTTTGAACTGTTACACGCTGAGGCAGTTGCTCGTTCCTGTTTGTTGTATTTCAGATATGTTGGCCATGAAGAAGGTGGACAGCTTACAGAAGCTATAAGGAGGAGACCTTACAGTGTTATATTGTTTGATGAAGTTGAGAAGGCTCATACTTCAGTTTTCAACGCCCTCCTCCAAGTTCTTGATGATGGTAGACTGACTGATGGCCAAGGACGCACAGTTGACTTCAACAACTCTGTTATCATCATGACTTCAAACCTTGGAGCTGAACACTTACTAGCTGGACTCATGGGCAAATGTACAATGGAGGCTGCAAGAGAGAGAGTGATGCAAGAGGTAGGAACGATACGCTCCATTGCGCCACTTCCTTTTTGTTGTGATTTTGGAACTTGTCACTGATACACATTTTCCTATTGGTGTCTGCAGGTGAAAAAGCACTTCAGGCCTGAGCTGCTTAATCGACTTGATGAGATTGTCGTGTTTGATCCCCTTTCACATGATCAATTGAGGAAAGTGGCCAGATTTCAGATGAGGGACGTGGCTTCTCGCTTGGCTGAGAGGGGTATTGCACTAGCTGTGTCAGATTCTGCATTGGATGTTGTGCTGACTGAAAGCTACGATCCGGTATGTGATATATACAGTATTGTGCTCTTTTGTTTTGGTGCACATCAAAAATTTGTTTCTTCCACCTGATTCTTCTTATGGTCCTGATATCATTGTGTTTCCAACTTTAGTTTTTGCAGTCAATCTATGGTCTTGAAGTATCAGTTTATAGGATATACAATGTGAAGTAGGTTTAGGATTATGAGATTGTGTCAAGGAAAAGAAGAAGTTATTGCTGGTATACGCCCGTGCTTGTACAGAGTGCTTACAATTTGTTTTAAATTCCTTTGACAGGTTTACGGTGCTAGGCCAATCAGGAGGTGGCTAGAGAAGAAGGTGGTGACAGAGTTGTCAAAGATGCTTATTAAAGAGGAGATTGACGAGAACTCTACTGTGTACATTGATGCAAGTATAGATGGAAATGAACTTACCTATCGAGTGGAGAAGAATGGTGGACTGGTGAATGCCAGCACTGGAGAGAAGTCTGAAATACTGATTGAGATCCCAAATGGTGTGAAGAACGAAGTGGCGTCTCAGGCTGTGAAGAGGATGAAGATAGCAGAGGTCGAGGAAGATGAGGAGATGGAGGATTAAGTGTCTGTAGTGAAGGCGTCCGCAACGCATGTGTCTGTTTTCCCACTGTGATAGTCTACAAACTTTCTTTGATCTGAGTTGTAAGAATCTGTGTTTGGTTAATCTAATGTTTTGTTGGGAGTCAGAAATTTGTTTGGAGTGTCTCAGATTTGTTTTCAAGTTATTTTCACTTGGCCAATGTAATTTCTTTCCATTTTGGCTGACAAACAATGTGTTGCATTCGAGTGCTGTGAATATGAAAGTGCCAAAAGAAGGTAGGAATTGCTGCTTACTTGCTGAGTATTTATGTGTTAGCGCTGAAATTTTGATTGGTTTACTACCATTTGATATGAATAGTAACATATCTATTGAATTTCATACATGAGTAATCCTAGGATGAATTTAGATCAGGTCCTAATTGATGTGGGGAGACTTCTCTTTACCTGGGAGTTGGATGAGATATATCCCCACATAAGTTGCCTCCTAGTTGGACTTGGACCTTCTCAGTAATCCGAACTGTTTCGCCCTAATCTTTTCCTTCTTTCTTTTATCTGCTTGGATCTTGTATCTCAAAATTTTATCCGTATCAACGTTTATGCCAAATTGGAATGTTATGAAATGCGTCATTCGTTGTTATGTTTTTCTTGTGGAGTCCTCTAGCATATACAGTCAAGTCTTTCGTTTTTACTTTCTCAAACTGTAGGCAATACATGCTGAAATTTTTCTTGGATTCGTAGAAACAGAATAAACAAACCAGGAGAGTTAGAAGTGTCACATATAAAACATGGGTTATACCTGAAATCATGTACGATGTTGTTCCAAATGAGGATGCTAACAGTTGGTCACTTTATTTGGGTAATGTTTATCTATTTAGATGATGCAATTCTGGTATCTCCTGTGATGAGATGCGCATCTTTCTCTATAAAGGCTCTCTCTTCAGTTGGGCAAGCTGATGTGCAAAACTATAACAGATATTATTAAGGGAAAAATAAGGTTTAGTCCGCGTTAAAAAGCACGGATTAGTCCATCCCGAGTTGACTAGGTACAATTTAGTCCAAAAATTATTTAAAATATGAAAAATATACATATAACCTTCCCGATTTACAATTTAGTCCAAATATTTACAGTTTAGTCCAAAATGACTCATGATGATGTCGGCAATTTAAAATACTATAAAAATAATTAAAAAACAATTTATCTTTTGAACCGTTTGTCCAAAATTCGCATACTTTATATATTCGGAAAGCTCTTTCCGAGAGCTACAAAAAGAGTCCCATACGACCATATAATTCTCAGTTTTTAATTTTTTTTAATTTACATTAGTGTACAACTATGTACACATTTGCAAAAATCCAGAAAATCCAACATCCTTGGTAGCCAATAGACTCTAGTATACACCGACTGACAAAACTATCAACCACGCCAAGCTCTAGTTGATTAATAGCCGTATTTGCAGAGGTTGGCTTAGCAGTTAACCTGCATCAATGACAAAACGATAAAACATAAGAATTCGCAGCTTGAAAAAGAAGTGATTAACCTTTCACCACCAACCACATAAGAAACAAAGCAAAAAAATGATTAAAGTTTACCGACTTAATCCCTTTGGGCCTAACTGCACAAACTTAATATGGCTTCAAAACATCCCAGTACAGTGATTTACTAAACAATTGCAATTCTAGTACTTACACAGAATGGCCAATATATACATGAGACTGGACAATGGTGTACAACTATGTACACGTCCACAAAAACCTAGAAAATCCAACATACATACCCATATAACATTTGTAATGACCCGTCCCTCCACCGATACTGTCCCCACTTAGCCACTGCGGTTATCCGGCAGTGTGGGGTTTTCAACGGGCATTGTTGCGGTAATCCGGCAAAAACTTCCCACACTGCCGGATAACCGCATTGGCTAAGTGGGGACAGTATCGGTGGAGGGACGGGTCATTACAACATTCCAGTGATTTACTAAACAATTGCAATTCTAATACTTACACAAAATAGGCAATATATACATGAGACGGGACAATGATGTACAACTATGTACACATCTACAAAAACCTAGAAAATCCAACATACATACCAATAGAACAGTCCATATATCAATGACACGGGACAATGGTATACAACAATTACACATCTACAAAAACCTAGAAAATGCAACATCCATACCCATAGAACATGCCGTATATCCATGAGACGGGATAATAGTGTACAACTATGTACAAATCTACAAAAACCTAGAAAATGCAATATACATTCCCATCAAATATGTCGTATATCCATGAGACCGAACAATGCTGTACAACTATGTACACATCTACAAAAACCTAAAAATACAATATCCATACCCATAAAACAGGCCGTATAATGAGACATGATAATGGTGGAAAACTATGTACACATCTACCAAAACCTAGAAAATACAATATCAATACCCATAAAATAGATCGTATATCAATGAGACATGATAATGGTGTACAACTATGTACACATTTACAAAAACCTAAAAAATCAAGTACACCTTGTTATGTCCCAACAAATTATCAGTCTTATACCTTCTAAATTAACATCTAACGTTCAAATGCTAGTATCATGTGCAACTTCTTCCAATTCAAATGCTGGTATCTGACGTTCAAATCTAATCAAGGAGTATATTAGATAACAAAGACAAATATGATACCGTGTAATTTACATATAACTAACTTACAACTTTATATATATGCAAATTCCTTTGACTTCGTTAGGTTCTAGACTGTGCACATAATACTACAACATTCCTTTCCTACTACTAAGTTTTCTAATAAGCTGCGCTACTTCTGATTTCATTAACTTGATTACACAGTTACAATTATTTATCACTCTTTTGATAAATAATCAAAATATTTGATACAACGAAAGATAAAAAAAAAAAATACTAACCTTTCTCAACCAAAAGTGTCCCAAATATGAGGTTTGCTTATTTTAACTTCAACTTCCAAACTCCTAGTAGCCCACGCAACAACAATGGTAGACTTGGTTTCGAGACTAAACTTATTCCTAGTCAAATCGAAAGAGTAAATTCAACTTACCAACACCTGAAATACAAATAACCATTCAAAGAAAGTTAAGATTATCTTCCTCACTGTACAACTCCCAGAAAAATAGATTATACCAAATTTTAGAACCAGAATTAACAATCAACAAGTGTACAATTATATGAACATTAATGATCAACAGGTGTACAATTATATGAACATTAACGATCAACAGGTGTACAAGTACGTGTACATCAATGATCAATAGGTGTACAATTCTGTACACATAAACAAATCAACATTAACTCCTTACATTCCATGCCTTTTGATTATTGGTATCAAAATTAATGAGTTCATAACTATCCCATTCATCATGTCCGCACTGCAAAGAAATAGACTCACCATAATCCAAGATAAATCTTCATTGCATCTATATTGTTATCGAACTTCACTTTTGCTGCCGACACTTACATCTATATTGTTTTCCTTGCGTATCGTTGTTCATATCTGTTTTACAAGTTATCATCACATTAGTAGAATATCGGGTAAGTTTATCAAGTAAAACTCTCATTTTCTGCCTCACAACCCTTTGCTTGCTGACATCATATTTTCAGCAGGAGTGGAAACTAAAGTCACAAATATTCATATACAGAGCCAACATAAAAAATCTAACCTCTAAAAATTCACTACCAGCAAGAGCCATTGCACGATGAAAGTCTCATTCAGCTGACTGATCAGGATCGAACCAGTCCGGATTAAGCCTTCCAACTCTTGCAGAAAGACCTGTGTTATTCACATATCTTGGATGAAGATCAATATCATCAATAACATCAATTTCCTGTAACAAGTAGAAGAGAACAACAAAACTTCAATAACTAGTCTTGTCCGAAACACCCCACAAATGAATCTATCTTGTTCAAAATATTTCACATTTAACAAACTTCTAAAGTACACATATATATTTACCTCCATAAAACCGTAATACTAACTAGAAATTAACACATACATAAGCTTATGCGATATACGTCCACCATCTTGTTATTTTTGTCACATGTGCACAACAATGTACACTTGTATTACAGGTGTGCTATTATGTACACATGTAATTTCTATCACATGTGTACAACAATGTACACTTAAATTGTCAGTGTACTAATATGTACACATGTAGTTTCTGTCATAACAATCAGTGGCTCATAGCATCACTGATTCGACATCTAAGAAATTAATGTTAGAGATATTCAACGATGTGCATACCTTACAACCATATTTGGCTCATGTTTCTTCACACACAGTTAAATAATGTCAATTGGATCCAACAAATCTTAGATAGGGAAAAACAATGTACAATAAAATACACATACTATATAAATAAAGTATCATTTCTTTTTATGTGTTCATTTTACATAAGGCAAAGAAAATACCTACACTTATATCAATCTCAAATGAGAGTTAAGAGACTACTTACTAACCCATCAAGCAGCAAGCCCCTGGTCCTTGATTCAAACACACAGTAGTTTTTTCCTGTAATAAGGTACCACCATCATCATATAAAAATGGAAGACAATAAATAAATTGCACTAGTATCACCTTTGGTACGAATGTTAAATTGTCAATTTACAAATTATGATCGAAAGTGACTGTAATCAGGGCAACCCTCTAAGTACATGGGGGATACCTATGAGCTCAAATTCTCCTTGTAACTTGTTGTTAGGGTGAATAATCCATTTTTAGGAATGTGTAAGGAGCATGAGCATGTGTAAAAGCATATCTGGGGAGGACAAAATACACCTAAACATGATGAAGATGAAACAAATTCAGTGCCACACAATTCTAATTGAACTGAATATTCTTATTATTAAGTTTTATTCATGAATATAGTTTTCACTGTTAACCCAAAAAGCCATATGGATCATTCAACTGACAAAAGAAATGGTATAATTGACCATTCAGACTGATAAAAAATGATGTTGTCATCATAATAAATTCACGTGAGATTGCACATACACAAATCAATCAAACGGAACCATGAACAAACACCATACATACACAAATTAAAGATATGTAACAGTAATACTTACAACAGGGGTATGGATTTCTTCCTTATCCTTAGTATCATCAAACCCCAAGAAGATAGAATTGGTGTTGTTGTTCGATAATAATTGTCATCATCATTATAATCCACATCCATATCGCCCCATTCTCCATGGGTTAATAATTTTTCGATAACAACAGTTTCTTCGGATCTAGAAAATCGAATAAGAAGTAAAGGGGAAATCAATCAATTTACATAAAATGAAAGGATTAGAGCACTAATCTGAAGAATGAATTTTTGCGGAAGAACAACAACTCTAAATCGCCTTTGTTTCTATCTCTCTCTCCAAAAAAAATCTGAGATCAAAAAAATAAACACGTAAAGCTAAGAAGGTTAATTAAGGTAAGATAAAATGATGGTATTTTTTGAATCGGCTGAAATTTGGACTAACTCGTCCAAAGTTTGGATTAGAATGTTAATGCGGGGGAATTTTGGACTACCGTGTACTAGGCTTCGGAGGGGAGGACTAGAGTGTCCAAAGCCCAGGAAAAATGGGATTAAACGTTAATTTCTACTATTATTAACCTTTAGATTAAAGTGCCGTCTAATCAGTTTCAAGTGAACCTGGGCGTATCTGCTTGACCAATAATTCCTCCACAACAGCGGTTTGTGTGCCATTTTTGTGGTTGCAGGTGCAGGAGTCTTATCGAGAGAGCTCTGAAAGTAGGGCTTGTCGGAACCCTAACATGAACCGCGTTGTTAGCTTTGAGTACATGAGCCGTTAGTTAGTGTGGAGTGAGTTCTTGGTAAACCTTCCCTTCTCATCCATGATTTTGAAGTTTGGATCTTTACGGACCAAAAATATACATTAGGTAAAAAAATTCTCATTCATAATTAAAAGGTTAATTTGAGACAATTGAGAACTATGCCTCTTTAACCATCAATTTTAACTTGAAGTGCCAAAGCTCTAATTTTGTGTAAATATGATAGAAATTCACTTTAATTTAATCCTTGAGGAAGTTGTTCTTGTTCATAAACCGGAACTTATTGGTAATACATGCATGCAGGAG
>JAJJMB010006318.1:2344100-2378922 GCA_023531105.1 Papaver atlanticum | reverse complement strand
TTCTTGTTCATAAACCGGAACTTATTGGTAATACATGCATGCAGGAGATGTTGTTATTACTTTTTCCTCTTCTTAACTTATTATCAATCAGAAAAGTTATTCTTCCATTTTCAAGGATAAATCTTTTGGTTTTGTTGAGGATGTAACTGCTCGCCCCATTTGCCAAGCAAGTCCAACTTATAGTTGCAGGAAATCCCACAACTACACCCTAATGAGAATCTATGAAGTAATCTAAGAAACCATGATGAAATACTTAAAATCTTTTATTAAAACTTAGAGCAAATACAAAGAAGATGAGATGAAACCCTAACTTGGGAAACAAATTACTTTCTCTCTCCTAAATATCTTATCTTAGCTTACCCAAAAAGATCTCTCTCATTTACAATGGTGGTTGGTTCCTTTTATAGGAGTTTACATAGTGGAGGACAGCTAATAAAGCCCCTAATTTCGGATCTGATATGCGTCAAAGCCGCTTGGACATTTAGACTGCCGCATAGATCTTCACACTTTTATTGTGACTTATTGACATCATCAAGTTCGACATTCTGGATATATAATGTGCGTCCTTATTCGCGTTCCACTAAATGTATTAATTCGCGTAACTAATGAATGTGCGGTATTTTGCACCCACACAACTATTCAAGTCCTGGCTTTCCCTTGTGAACTCCGGTATGTTCTTAAATCATCTCGTGCTTGCATTCAGTGAGTTATTAACTGATGGGCTCGTGAAATAGTTACTAATAGCTCCTATATGCACATGTGTTCGTGCGTGGGTCGACGCATATGTGCGACTCCTAACTAAGCCAAGGTCTTTTTATGGACACATTGAACCCTGAAATTTGTCCGGGCAGAAGCCGTTGAATGGTAGTTAACTGTGAAACCCTAAGTACCTCTAAATTTCAGAAACTGCTTCACTAGATCTGGTTGACTAGCTAGTAAGCTATCCTTATAGTTAGATGTCATTGTTCTGCTGAATGGAAGATGTTGATTTCTGGTGTCTCTGTAGGTCATTGTCAACCTGACAAGGTAATTGACTTGGTCGAAGAATGTGCAAATGTAAGGGTTCAGCGTTATAGTCAACCTGAGGAGACAGATAATCTTGAAAGAAAGCGAAGTAGAAGTTGAACTTCACGCTCTTGAGTAAGAAAAGGACAAAGCGAGCAAAGCTCGTCTGGTTGAGGACTTCAGGTAAATGTCAAATATGCTTGTGATGCTTTGAGATCATTTAATATAAATCTTGTCGTCTTCATGGTTCTTAGTTTAATTTATGTTATTCTGTTTTCTTAATAGTGAGTCTTGCTCTGTTCTGTTTCCATTTTTTAGGTTCACAAGGAGTTGGATGATTTGAGGGATGCCATTCAGACACTGTTAAGAAAGCGAAAGCTTCAATTAAAGGGGAAATCTAGATGGAAAAGAGAGGAGATCAGAGTTGCGGTTGGACTGTGGAAGTAGCTAAGATAAAGGGGTGTTAGAGCTGCAGACTTGTAGAACGGGTCTCTTCAAGAAATAGAAGTTGCCTTAACCAAAGCTGAAGGGAGCACTGGTGAAAACTTAAGGCTTACAGAGGAGACAGTGGGATCTGAACAAATTTCAGGAGGAGTAAACCATTAGACCGGTATTTCAGTCCCGAGACTCGGGCAGAATGAAATAGAAAGATAGATCGAGTTTGGTGAGAGATTGCACATGAGGATAGTTGGGCAAGGTCAAGCCGTATCGCAACGGTGGAGTCTATTCTGAAGTTTAGGGCTGGGCTACGTCGACCACAACAAGCAGCGTTATCAGCATTTGAGGCCTGAACTACAGCAACATTGTTCTCACCCTCAACAATGATCAACAGGACCAGGAATAGGGTCATTCATATCATCTAGAAATGTCAAAGTGGGGAGTGTGAAAGAGAAAACAAGGATGCTAAGTCAACATTGGCACAATAAATATCACAGATTATACGTTCAACTACTAGTTTTAACATTACACTTGCTTCATTAGCAACCTTGCAAGGCTGAGAAAGGGTTTATGAATATCCACCTTGTCTCTGGCTGAGATCTCAAAAAGCGGAAGTTTGAGCTCCTTAACAGCAGTAATGCTATTCACTTCCCGCTTCCTCGTGAATTCGTTCTTGTTACCCACCAAGACGATAGGTTTGTTGTCTACTATACTACAATTGCAGTAGAAAAAAACATATAAACATACTAATCTTAGAACACTGAGCATTAAGTAAATAAACCTAGCATTACTAGCTCCTTTTCTTCGGGGTTGAGCCTTGACGGATAAGGCTTGATGGTTAATCATAATATTTTAGTTTTCACCAACCTCTCACTGCATATGTAATTTTGTTCACAAATCCACATATAGAAAGTGGTTTAATTTTTTTATCCATTTATACTTTCACATCGTGAAATATAACCAAATATGTACAAGTTTAACCGTTTGTTAGAGCATCTCCAATGGAGTATGAGTATTTATCATATGTGGAGACCTAAAAAAAAGGTATGTAATAATATAAAATCCAAATATTGTTTTGATAAGCATCTCCAGTGGTAGTTGTATCCATATCTATTTTGATATACTTGTCGTTTATTTATAGAAACAAAATCTAAAAATTAATTAAAATAATAACAAATTGATGACGTGGTTATGGATGGGAGTCTCCAAAAACTCATACTCTCCTCCAAACTCAAACTTCCACGTCATATAAATTTTGATTATCCAACCACCACTGGAGAGGTTTTTTTTGTTGAGAGTTTCTAAAATCCTAGGTGGCATCAATATTTTAAAAAACCCATACTCCATTGGAGATGCTCTTAGTTTTCTTTTTACTATTAATTATTTGGGTCCAAGAGCATAGCTCAGTGGTATCCCATCAACTCCAGTAAGGAGGAAGTCAGGGGTTCGATCCCCACCGTGGTAGAGGCTTGTATTTAAATTAGTTGTATAGAGGGGTTTGACGGTGTTGGGTCTGGCAGTGGGGCTAGTCCAACTGGCTGGATTTGGGTGGGGTCTGGGTCCCGCTTTACCCTATCAAAAAAAATCATTTAATTATTTGAAATAAACATAGTAACTTCATGCCAAAAGCAAACAAAAAAATATGATTTAAAGGAAACTCAAGGGCCTACAACAAAACTTTCTGATCTGCAACAACCACATCAAAGCAGGGATAACACACATCAAGTTATAGAAGTTGAAAGGGAAATTGAAGAATTGCATGCTCGAGAAGAAGAATTCTACATGCAGAAATCTAGAGAGACTCTTTTCCATGAACTACATCAAAATACCAAGCATTTTCATCTGCAAGCAAACAAGAGAAAAGCAAGGAATAGAATAGAGACTCTCCAGAAACCGGATGGTAGATGGTGTACGGAAAGGAATAATCTTGAGAATCTCTTAATCTCACATTTCAAGAATATTATGTGCACGACTAGCCCTCCAACTGATGATGATTTGTTGAATCTCTTGCCACAATGTATCTCTGATGCTGATAACATTGCACTTACAAAGGTCCCAGACGAAGCAGAAATTCTATCAGTTCTAAAATGTATGCAACCATGGAAAGCACCAGGCCCGGATGGTTTCCTTCCGGGGTTCTTTCAATCACAATGGTCAGTAGTCAAAGAAGATGTAATTAACATGGTACAATCTTTCTTTACCTCGGGAAGACTCTTGAAGAAGATGAACAAGACAAATCTATGTCTTATTCCTAAAAAAAATCTTCCACACATGCCGAGAGACTACAGACCAATTGCACTATATAATTCTACGTACAAGCTGATCACAAAGATAATGGCAACAAGATTGATGATTCATCTTGATAAATTTATCTCTCCAATGCAAGCTGCGTATGTTCTGGGAAGGCAAATAAGTGAAAACATCACTCTAGCACATGAGTTAATTCATTACATAAAGAAGAAGAAGAAGAAGAAAAAGAAGAAGAAGAAGAAGAAGAAGAAGCATTTCTTAGCTATGAAGTTGGATATGAACAAAACATTCGATCGTGTAGAGTGGGGTTTTCTAAATGATATCATGATAAAACTCAGCTTCAGCAACAAATGGTGTGAACTTGTTCATGAATGTTTGTCAACCACAGAAATTCAAATACTTTTGAATGGATCACCTTGCCAACCTTTTAAACCAACGAGAGGGATTCGACAAGGTGATCCACTATCACCCTGCCTGTTCTTGATTACTATGGAAGTGTTCACAAGTCCCTAGCACTAGCAGAATACTCAGGTGATATACAAGGTATTAAAATTGCAAAACATGCTCCTCAGGTTTCACACTTACTTTTTGCAGACGACTGCTTGCTCTTCGTCAAAGATGATATACACAATGTCAATAATCTATTGCAAGTCATAAACAAGTTCAGTACAGTATCGGGCCAACGGATAAATTTTGAGAAATCAGATGTTTTTTTCTCGAAGCATTTCCCTTCAAGGCATTGCAGATTACTCTTAAGAAGACTACGGATGAAGAAGATGAGTTTAGAGGAGAAATACTTGGGCATTCCGTTATTTCTACAAATAAAGAAGACACTCTCCTTCTCTTCTCTTGTCAGCAACATAAAGAATCGTCTTAAGAGGTACCATGGGAAATTTATAAACCAACCTGGTAGATCTGTTATTATCAAGCATGTTTTAAATTCTCTCCCATCCCACAACATGGGAGTGTTTAAGATACCCAACAAGACCATCAAAGAAATAGATAAAGTGCAAAGAGAATACTGGTGGAACAAAAAAGAAAGTGGAGGTCTATATATTGCTGGTTGGCCTAGAATCAGTATAGACAAGGCTACAGGTGGTATGGGTTTCAGAGATATGGCTTGTTTTAATCAAGCTTTACTGGAAAAAGATGCATGGAGATTATGCCAGCAACAAGATCAACTTTAGGCTTCTACACTTAAACAAAGATACTTTCCATCTACATCAGCACTACATGCAAGGAAGAAGAAGGATTCTACCTGGGCATGGAAAAGTATACAAAGCAGCATGGAGTTTGTCAAGAAACACAGTTTCTGGATCATGGGGAATGGAATAAATATTCAAACCTTGAAAGACAATTGGATATAGGGTATGCTCGACCCACCAATGCCAGCTGTAAGTGATGAAGAGGAAAAAATTTATCCTAAGGTCAGTGATCTAATTGACAATCAAAGCAAACATTAGAAAGTAGATCTGATACGAAGACTCTTTACACCATCTGATGCTGAAAGAATACTTCATACTAGAATTGTTGCAACCAATATTGATAGATTGGTTTGGACCCTAACACGCAATGGCTAATTCACAGTAAAATCAGCATATAACAGGCTGGTGGATATCAAAACAAACAGGCATGAGATATATGATGCAAATACAGTAGCAGTGTACAAGAAAATATGGGCAATGTATACTCTTCCAAGAGTTAATAACTTTATATGGAAGCGTTTAAATGATCTCATTCCAAGCAATAAAAGAATGGCAAGACCCATGCAATGCAATGGTGAAGAATGCAAGATATGCATCCAGGGCATAGAAATAACATCCCATATTCTGTGGGAATGTCCTTTCTCAAGAGCAGTTTTGTTCTATCCCAGGAGCTAATATAAGTGTACAAAGAAACCACAATTATGTTAGTGTTTGAATCAGTTTTTGGTTTGAAGATGAGATGAACAAATTGGATGAGGATTGGGTAGCAAAAATGGCTAACTCAGTGTGGGAGATCTGGAAAGCACGTTGTAAGTTTGTGTTTGAGAATATCAAACCAAACCCAATACAGGTAATCAAGACCATACAGTAGTTGAATCTGGTGACGGGTAAGAAGATGAAAAAGAAAAAAGATCTAGTTCACAACAGAGCAGCCACTAGCAATAACTCAGTAAAAAAAAAATTGGATACCACCTAACAAATCATATTTTTCGATTTGTTATGATGCATCTTTTAAAAAAACAAATAAAAATCACTCAGATATTGGACTAATACTGCGTAATTTTGCAAGAAAATTTGAGCAAGCAAAGTGTGCCTATGCAGACAGATACTTGAATGCGGAACATACAGAGTGTGAGGGACTGCTTCAAGCTATGGAGTGGGCTGAAGAACTCAACTTACAATGTTTAATCTTTTAGTTAGACGCAAAAATTGCAGTAGAGGCAATAACTCAAGATCTATAGAAAGCAGCTTGGGAGAACCTTTCAATTATTCTAGATATTATGAGCAAACTTAGTCGCCATCCACTATGGAAGTGTAAGTTTATTAGAAGAAAATGTAATAAGCCAGCAAACTTTCTGGCTAAACATGCTAGGATTTTCAAAGTTTGTAAGACTTGGCAATATTTCCCACCAAATTTCATTGCCAGTGTAATCTGAGAGGATGCATATTCTGCACCCCCAGCACATTAAGCAAATTTTTTTTTTCGTTTTGCATCAAAAAAAGATTTAAAGGAAAACCAAATATTTTTATTATAAGTTTCGACTTCGAGATGAAAACGAAATATGCACGATCTAGCTCTAATTATACACTTAACGTAACAAACAATCAATGAATCGATATCGTGCAACTTCTTGACATATCTTTTGAATTGTGAGTTAAATACGAAATTCAACTAAATTTGATGAAGAAATTTTTATAGATAATCTGAAACCACATAATGTATATATATGAGACATAACCGGATATCGAACATTTGTTGGGAACCAATTTCCATGTTTTTCCTAGGAATCAAAATTTATAGTAATATTCATTACCAGAAACATGTAAATGCTTCAACACAATTTTGAATTAAGATCTCAAGAATGGGAAATCTATTCACTCTTTCAAGGGCAAAATCAAATTTGAGCGTAACATCTAAGACTTCCGGTGGACATAAAATGTGGTATAAAAATATTACTTTGTTGTTTGTTGCTAATATATCTTTGGAATAGTTATTTTAATAGGGGAAAAATTGAGGTGATCAAGTTTCTTAATTAGCGAACAAGCATTTCTTCTTTCTGAAAGCATAGAGGGTACTTAGAGAGCATCTCTAATAGAAGGTGTAAGATTCATTTTTTAATGCCACGTAGGGTTTTAGACCTTCATTTAAACTAAATTCATCTCTAACAGTAGGTCCTATAAAATATGAGGGATGAAACATTAATTTTGAAGGTTTTAAAGAAAGTCTTATTTAAACCTTCGTAATGACCTCCATGTCATACTTTTGATTTATAATAATTAATTAAAATACAATTAAAGGGTTAAGATTTCATCACGTAAAATTTATAACGGTCAAACGTCTATGCTATTGGGTTTATTAGTTACGGGGTACTCAATAAAATTTATATGTAACAATCTTCCTAAACAAGGATCTCAATAAAATTTCCACATAGAATTTTTAACACCTGCTATTGGAGATGCTCTTAGCCAAAATACGACACATGGAAAAATAGGTTAAAACTAATTAACCACAGATAACGCATCTACAGGGAAAATTAATTGACGGGAGATAATGGCAAAAGATAATTTATTAATTTGTTAGTAAAATAAGATAATAAAGGGTGTTTATGGAATCCCAAAAATATGAAAATTCAAAGTCATCTTAAAACTTACATATAAATATGGTTAATCTTATATTTGTGGTTTTTAATATGTTTAACCATACGGTGGGTGCTTAGAAGAGAAAGAACTCGTTTGGGATTCCCACAAAAGTGTTCACATTTCAATAGTATCAACACCAAAGAGTAATTTCAAGTAAAGTTTAGTGTACCAAATAAAAAAAATTAAAACGGCGATGAGGATTGAAATCAATTTGTGTAATCTAACCTATTAATCATTTTGTAATTGATCCAACTTTAAAATAAAGGAACTTCCTTAGAAGGGTATTATGTAAAAAACCGAAATAACAAATGAATAGATTTCCACTTTTTCTTTCTCTCTTCTAACATCAATTCTGAAACAAAAACTTAAAATATAAACATAATTGGAGGATGAAGAGATGGAGGATTACATATTTGCATTGAAGGCGTCTGCAATATATGAGATTGTCTCCTTATTTGCCGGTCTTCAAACTTTCTTTGTTCTGAGTTATAACATTTCGGAGTTCGAAGCTGCTAGGTACCTCAAAATTCCTCTCTCACTTTCTCCCCCAATAGGTGGCATCATTTCCAACCATTAATTCAGTAAGTTCCCTCACCCCTTCGAGAAAACAGGAAGGCCGTTATTATGTGAATGTGACTGTGCGAGAAAAAGTTGGGAAAGGAATGTGGGGTATGATCCAATCGGTAAATTACTGAGTTTTATTACAAGTCGGTTTTGTTATCTCGTGCATCCATGCATAAGATGAAAGACGATCATTGGCACGAGAAATTATAAATAACATAAGAGCCAATCATTGATATGAAAAATTGTAAATAAACAATAAAAAAAATAAAAAGTGTTGAAGGAGGAATACAGAGAAGAAAGAGATCTTATTCAATAGATATCAATGTAGTATTACATAGGAATAAGCCTCTATTTATAGGCTAGAGTGTCAACCCTGGTTACATATAGATGGGCCGCACACATGGGCCAAAGGCCCTACAACACTCCTCCTTGTGCGGTCCAATAATAGTGCTTCATATGTAGTGCTTCCGATGTAGCGCTTCAGATCTAGTTTCTCTCCTCGATGACCACTGTATCTAAGTCTATTGCCTCATTAAAACCTCGCCATGAAAACCCAGAGGGACAAAATATGAACTAAGGAAAAAGAGTACAATATTAAGAAAACTTAGAACAGAGTTGGACTCGCATATGTTGCCTCTTTAAAACCTTCTCAAGGAAAAACCCAGTGGGATAAAACCTTGACGAATGGAAAAGAGTACAACGCGATTAAGTATAGAAGTATGCCTTTGCTGGATACTCATATGTAACATCGTATCTATGTCTATAGATGATTGATGAACACCTAGTACTGATACGCAATAGTATTATCAATACTACTAGTTAACTTGTGCCGAAAACTGTTGCCATGTAATCCTTGCTTTGTTGTGCTGATTCTGGCATTGGTTTCAGTTGAAAAACTATCGAGTTTTGTTTCTTTGATTCACATATTTTTCAGCAAGCAATCTGCAGGTCTTTGTCATTTATCATGTAGTTGGTGTAGTTATGGTTGCCTCGCTAAAAACCTTGTCGAAAACCCTGTGGAAAAAACTAATCTCGATCGAAGGGAAAAAGAGTACAACTCAGCTTCACATTTCAGAGTCAAATATGTCGACATCATATCCTTGGATCCTCCCCCTGATGTCGGCATCTCCCCTTGATTCCATTCATAGGAGTTTCTAGACAGTTCCTTTAGTCATATATTTTACAAAAGTGAATATAGGAAATGACTTAGTAAATAAGTCAGTCATGTCTCCCCCTGATTACTTTCATGGGAGAAGAGATTATTATTCCTTTATAATCAACAACTTTTGGATTGCACTTCCATTAGCAGTCATCTTTATGTATTTGTAGGCATAAAACATACTCATATCAATGGTTTCTTTTTAAACCAAACTCATGTCAATGATTATTTTCCAAAGACGCTGTGTTGGAACTGAGCTATATCTAGCTAACAAGTTCACTGAGGATGAAATATTTGGTCGAATAAGTACAACAATGCGTTTATTGCACTTAATATGGGAATTTCATCTCCCAACACATCTTCGCCATATTTCTTTAGAAGAAATGGTCATTTACTTACATTTGAACCTCGACTAATCATGGGAGTGCTAGCAGTATGCATGTCCTTGTTAAACTGCCTGACAACTTTAGACATATGCAAAATGGTGGAATAATATACCACAAGCTTGGTGTTCGAACGAGCTTTCCCAGATTTTCATTTCAAATTCAAATATCAAGCATCTTGTAAAATCTCTTATTCCATTAAGAGTACATACCATGTACATATCATCGACATAGATAGCTACAATTCCAATTCAGAAACTTTCTTTGTGAGTACGCAGAGAAAATACCTTAATTATTTATCCCTTTCCAATCAAATAGTTACTTAGACGGGTATACCAAATCCGCCAGATTATTTCAATCCTTAAGTGAGCGTTCCACTCTAATTTGAAACGTACTCCGTGGTTTAGAGTCTTTTGATTTGGGTAACAAAAAGGCTGTTATGCACTTTTGTAAAAATCTGTATCCCTTAATCCTTGTAGAGATATGTAATAACCACATAAAAATGCTGCATTTCAAGTCCTTTTGAAACTACAAAGCTATCTAAGTAACAGAACGCCATAACGTTCATTACAACATAGTAAACAATTACAGGGCTTTTTGAAATACCTCGCGCCACAAGGCGAGTCTTTATACTCTAAGACTTCATTCTTCTCACTGCTCTTGGTGACAAATAATCACGAGTTGCAGAAACTCGGGTTCTGCTGCTACTGCTGCTGCAGAACTGAAGAACACGAAGAACAAAAGCCTGTAAAGGAAAGTCGTTGAAAACGGTCGCTTAAATGCGACAGTTCCCAACTCCTTTCCAGCGACCGCGGAACAGAGTCTACAACACTTCTCTTGTATCGTTCATTTTGTGACGATTTTTGTACGTCGCAAATTACTGTTTTTACTATTTTCTCCGTTTTCACCATTGTAAACAATTTTTGAGCAAATAATAATAATAATAATAATGTCCCAAAGTTCACAGTCCAAAGTCTAAAAATAAAGTGCAAAAGAAAAAAAAATACAAAAAATAAAAGATTTCCTAATACGATTTCTAAAAAGAAAATCTAAAAAATTAAAACTAAAATAAAAATAAAATCTAAAAACCTAATAAAATAAAATAAAAAAATTCTTTGTCTTTCTTTTCCTTTTCTTTTAGCTTTTATCTTTGGCTCCTAATCTCTTAGTCACCAACGTCTTTGGCTTAAATTCTTTTCGGTCCAAACTCCAAACCTGTAGCACAAAGAAATATACCCAAAGAAACATAAAATAGAGCAAAGAGAAAATAATAAAAATTTAAAAAAAAAAAACTAAAAAATAATAAATCTAAAAACTCTAACTTAAAAACAAGTCCCCGGCAACGGCGCCAAAAATTGATGTGATTTCAACTTTGTTGTAGTAAAAGGTTCGTTGAGACTTGTGAAAACAATTGATTTTAGACTTATTTAAACTGAAAATAGAGAAAATTTAATTCTAAATTTGATTTCAAGATTGAAAATAACCAAGACACTAGATTCCACTATTACACATGAATCAATGATGATAAAAATTCCAAAACTCTAATTATCTTTAAAATCTCTTATTTCTTAATTCACAAATAATCAGGCATATTCTCAAACATTAATTGTATTCCTTAAGCATAGATTATCTAAACAAAGTATAACCTATCTAATTGAATCACAACTAATTAAGAAAATTATGCAAACAATTAAAATTCTGCAAAGCAGTGATTTGAGTGAATTATAAAATGCAAATTAGAGAAAAATTGAATAGTTACCAATTATTCATGCATCAATAGCTTCCTCCGTGCCTTGATTACGCGAGAATTAGCTCATCATCATCATGGAAACATGCTCAAAATTCATCTTTATTAATGCTCAAAAATGGTTCACAAATGATGAAATGGGAGAAAAATGATTAAAACCGGGTTTGTAACACTTATATTTGTTACAAACTCAATTGTTACAGGAAACGATAAGAAATAACGTAACTAGCATTGTTGAAGAACGACTGTCTTTGAGTAGTCTTATGTTCTTCGTAAGTTCTTCACCAGCAGAAAAAATGTTCTTCCTGCAACTTTGATTTTCCGGCTTTCTAATGTTCCAAACTGCTCCCAATTCTCCCTAAACCTCTCTCTGTTATCCCAGCACCTATTTATAACCCAACAACATCGAAATAACTGTCAATAATTCTCCCTTCAATCGACAGTAATGAATATCTTCTCGGGAATATTTTCTTCTCTTTCTTCTCTTCTCACGCTGTCAACGAGTGCTGAATCTTCCTTATTTAACTCCTTCACGCTTCTGCAGCGGCCAAGCTCTATCCAAACACGAGCATCACACATAAAATCACGTTGTAATCCCGCAATTATCTCATCTGCACACGTACTCCCTGTTGTGTAGAAATTTCACGTATTCAACCCACGTTTTTCGAATATGAAGGACTTACCAGTCCTGTGTGAGTGTAACAGGATGGAATAAGTCGATTGGAGTGATTGAATCTCGCCACAGCTCCTCCAAATTCAAAACAGCAAACTCCGCAGGTGAACAATATTCAAACCTGCACTTTCCCGCTAGAACCATGTAGTAGAAGGGTGTCCCCCTAACCAAACCGGGGGTGCGAATAACAGGTGCCCAACTGAGGTGCCCCTTATCCAAAGTGAGAGTCCGCATAGCAGATGTCCTCCAGGGGTGCTCCGCATAATTTTTCGAGCCGATTTTTCCAAAAATGTTTATTTCCCGAAAATACCTAACAACACATAAAACACCATAATAAGTACAAAAATGGGTACTAACAATATACACGATAGACACATAAATGCGTCTATCAATGTCCCATAGGATTTAGACTTGGTTGGTTAGCACTACCACACCAAATACCTGTATATTTGTCAAAAAACCAAGTTTTACCTGGATTGTGTAGGCCAAAGATGCTCTTTGTTAATTAAACAATAAGGAGCATGGTTCGATCACACCACGCTCTATTTCCTTGAGCAACTGTATATAAAAATAATACTCATTAATATGCTCGCACGATCTTTCCATTGACTTGTGTGTGTTCTCATAATCCTTTTGGATTTTATTATTCTCTGGAATCATTTAAACTTTAGAGCGTCCTCCAATTTGATTCATGGACATAATCAGAGACAATATAATGAGATGATTTAATTAATGATATATTAGGTTGTGCCTTGGTTGCCTACTTCCTTTCTAAGTGAGCATTGATCGAACCTGGTGGTCTCTCTAACTTCCACCAAGTGTAGTTGCAACACCTTAGTCTATGGTGTACCCCATACTGATGATTTCTAACCTTGCAGGCTCATTTGCAACTGATATGTATGATCTTGTCACGTTACCGATATCAGTGCACTTTATGAAAATCGATTATTCTTTTCACTTCATATTTACATTTGTGGAGTACAATAATCAATATGAGACAGAGTGGGAACACACCACGAAAATTCCTATCGTTCACTTAGAAAATCCTTTTTCGTATCTCCCATAGCAATGGGAAGACTGTCTCATCAAGCTGACGATCCGCAAATATAGCGGTTAAGAGATCGCCTGCCATAGGTTTCAAAATGCGGATAATTATTGGGAATTCATATCCAACATAATTACTTAATTATTTTGGTGAACAACTATAGTACGATGTGGAGTCGTAGTGGCACATATATAGCACAACCAAAAATGCGTAAGGATACAAATGTCAGGCTTATATCCAGTTACCAACTGGTACACAAAAATGGTTGACTAATTGTGGGTTCTAAAATGAATAAGTGAATATGCGTATAATATTGCATATCCCCCAAGCATTTATAGAAAGGTTGTTACGCATAACCTATCATTAGACACCATCTGTAACCTTTGATGGTAGCCTCTGCGAGACCATAGGGTGTAGGATGTTCTACTACAATGATCCTATTAAACATGCAATATCCATCAAGTCCTTTTGATGTAAAATATCTAGCATTAACAAGGTTGGTGGGCCCTTAAATTGTATAACATGTGCTAGGATTGTTTCAAAAAACGCATAATTTCTTGTGAACAATAATCAATTCAACACTTTGAATCATCCACCAGAGCCATAAATCACTTGAATGGTCAGCATTCTGCATGGATATGTCCACATATATCACCTTATTTGTTTTGAAAGAATGGGTTGTTTACCATTTGCATCTTAGGATGGTCTCAATCCTGTTTACTAAAGAAAGACTTTGTAAAATGAGTGACATGATTTATTACTTTAAAAGCATAATGGGAGGGGAGGTGGTATTCCTAGTACATTAGAAAGTGTTGATTGTGAGAGACGCCGTCACATTGCATACTTTCAATCTTTGTAATTCCAATTTTCTTGTTCACTCAATTAAAAGGATGTCCATTTGAGTTCTTTTAGAACAGGACATCATATCACAACCAAAGTGTCTTTATGGCTATGTCAAAACCTGAATGAGTCAATTCCCAACATTACATTGTCAATTATCTAAGTATTAGTGATTTACAGTTCACTAGACTAATTGGCTCATTATTTTCTCTAAAATGTGATTCCTTTCACATTCATTAGAGGCAATTTATAGATGCATTCCCATTCTCACAGTGAATTTTCGTACGATAACCGTTTGTACATATTTCGTAGGAACTTGACAAAGTGTGATTAGTTCTTAGTTCTTATATAGCTCTTGTAAGTTTTAATCTTTATACCAATTAGGAAACAAAGATTGAGCATTTCTTCGCTCGGCTATTACCTGTAATGATCCAATCATCGCATGGTATTATATAAGGAAACAATTCAACAATCAGTTTAATATATTTCCTTAAGAGTTTCGTGTAATAAGTGGTGTGGCCTTATTACATAACAAAATAAAATCTATCTCATTTACTTTAGAGTGTTACCGTTCATGAGGATGATATTCTTTTCATCACAATGTACGATTGATCCTTATAACTCAAGTACTTTCGAGTAAATCTCAAGTGCTTTAGAGTATTCCAATCGCATGGAAATGATATAATTTTCATTCCATAAGTGCAGACAATGAATTTAATTCTATTAACTGGGAAAATTTCTTGTTCCCACTGAAGTTGACAAGCAAGGGTATGACCTTATTTTAACATATAGTGAGTTTGTTGTCCTTTAAACTCTCTATATATCTTGTAGTTGGTTGCTACTATATGATGCCTACATTCCATTGTTTGTACCATTCTTAGTAAAATGTTTATACCAAGTTTCCAACTCTCATTTAAACGAGTCAGAATTACATCTCTGTCTCATGCTCGGTAGATACATTTACTTTGTATCGTTATTACTTGAGCCAGAATTACATCTCTGGTCCTATTTTAGCAAAGGCTTATATCTTCTACGTAATTTATGTGTATTCTTTCACATGTTCTAGTATACCAATAATTGTATGATTTAGCACGTCTAACCCTCTGTTCTTCGAGGTTATTTTTTTATCTTTGCCACAGTTACTTTAAGTTGAGAAATTTCAATATCCCAACAGGTATACATTGTTCTTTTCACATGCCTCCCAACCACTTACATTGGGTTGAATAACTTACTAAAGATCATGAATCTCTTGTTAACATACTTCAGCATTTGCTGTTACTCTAGTATAATGGATGAAGTTGAAAAGATAAAAATGGAAAGATTTTTTTGACTCATGTCACCTTTTGTTCTTTCGATAAAAGTTGAGGTGCTAATTTGCAACATATCTTTGTTCAAGTTATTGACTCTTTTATAGTCTAACAAGTGGAATCCATCCCACTGAACATTCAAATTTTCGGGGGGGAAATTTCATGAATGTTTCAGAAACTTTTTTCAGAGCATTTAATCGCCTGAAGTCAATATGCATCCTTGAAAACATAAAAACTATACCTTCATCTTTTGAACAATACATCGTGTTAGAGCATAGCTCGGTCAAACTCGCAAGCGTTGCTATCTCAAGCTTGTTTGTCAAGTTTAGTTGCGAAAACTATAAGTTTTGATTTCTAGTCTATCTACGGTTAAGTCTCGGATTAGGATAGATGTTGTAGTTGAGCTTTAGACTTTACGGGCGTTCATCGATTGAACACGAAGAACTACTAAGGAGAGCTTATAGAACTTCATCAACAAAAGGTATGTGAAGACTTGAACTCATCTATCACTCAAAAAGTCTATTTCTACTCTATCTCCTTCTTGAGACAAAAGTCGCATAACGATATATTTTCAGTTTATACACTTTTGATATTTTTAGCTAAGTTTAACTCGCTTACATATTTCTCGAAATATGTGTTGGTAAGCTTTTGCTTTAACCAAGTTCATCTTATGCTCTTGACGCAAGTCAAAAGATGATCATGTGGAAATCGCCTTGTAACATCTTACATGATTTGTGTGAGACAATCATTTGATGTAGACTCGGAATGTTTCGTATTGAGCATTCGATCACTTAAAAATTGCTTTGAAGCTAATAGTTTTTGTGAGACAGCTATTCCTGTCTTCCGAGAATGTTTCAATGATTGAAAATGGAGTTTAGAACGATTAACCATGATTGGATATAGCATAGTGTGCGTACTTGCATATATGTTATCCATATCCGAAAACGATGGTATGCATACTGCTTGGTTTGGTGAAAGTCCAGGAACCATGGTATGCATACCTGATGTGATTTCAACTTTGTTGTAGTAAAAGGTTCGTTGAGACTTGTGAAGATTCGAGTTTTTAAATTTAATAAAAATATACAATAATATTACAATTGGTGCAAGAGGTACTGGGACTAAGGATTTAGCCAATCTTCATAACATAAGGTTCACTTATTTATTCTCAACAATTTTAGCTCAAGAAATATAAACATGAACTCTATTTTTGCCAAGGTAGATTCTCAAAACATTGATTGTAAATGTTAAGCATGGGACATCAAATCACCTAAGCTAAACATGACCCATCTAATCAAATGACAACCAATTTAATCAAATCATATTTCAATTAATTTTAGTGTAAAAGTCATAAAAAAGAATAAAACAAATTTACCCATGTATGAAGTTCGGCCTCCTCCGTCGTCCCAGTGTTGGGGTTTAGCTCCTCATATTATAGACACTCTCAAAATATTTTTTATTTTCTCAAAAATTGTTTACAATGGTGAAAATAGTGAAAAACAGTAATTTGCGACGCACAAAAATCGTCACAAAATGAACGATACAAGAGAAGTGATGTAGACTCTGTTCCGCGGTCGCTGGAAAGGAGTTGGGAACTGTCGCATTTAAGCGACAGTTTTCAATGAATTTCCTTTACAGGATTTTGTTCTTCGTGTTCTTCAGTTCTGCAGCAGCAGAACCCGAGTTTCTGCAACTCGTGATTTCTTATTCTCTGGCTCTCCTAAGCTCCCAAAACTCTCGACACCCCTTCTATATGACCTGGGTAATCTATTTATACCCGAAAGATGCATCGAATCTCCTCCATAACTTCAAAAAATATTCTCTTTATTATTTTTATTCTCACGGCAATAATTTCCTGTTTTAGCTTCTCCACGCGTTTGCAGTTATATTTTTTTCCTTGTTTAACTCTTACACGCATCTAGTATTCTCACAGAACATTCCAAACTCTCCCAGCACACTCCAGCAACAGCAGACGCGTGAATATCTTTTCCCTTTGCACGTACTCCCCTGTTTTGCTCCGTGACACGATTCAGCCAATTCTGATCCAAACGAACACCCATATAGCTTTCTATAGTCATATCACGTCTACCCACTAAGCTTCAGGGATTGAATCTCACTAAATCACATCCAAACATCCGATCGAAATTCTGTTGTTAATGAAAATATTTTCCCGCCAAAATTCATTTTTTGAATTTGAGAAGAAGATGTCCTCCCCCTAATCCTGCACGGGTGTCCCTTAAGCACTTGTCTTATGGGGTGCAAATAGTAATTTTTGGGCGTAGATAGTAATTTTTCCGGGGTTCCTCCGACACATTTTTGAGGTGCTTCCGGTGCATTTCTGGGGTGCCTTTAGTACTCTATCCTGGGGTGTAAAACACCACTTTTCGAGCCAATTTTTGCCGCAAGAGCTTATTCCCTAGAAAAGACTTAAAACAACTTTATTAGAAATAAAATGAGTCCTAGATAATGTAGTTATGAGTGAAAATGCATCACACTTACATGCTTATCAATACCCGTATGCGTACTGATTGGTTTTGTGAAAGTTCGGGAACTTAAGTATGCATACCGGTATGCGTACTGTCGTAAGTTTCAAGTTCCGGAATTTCAACTGAGGTTGGTGGTATGCGTACCGGTATGCATACTGGCGAACCCAAACTCAAACCGGCTAATTAGGTATGCGTACCTGAGTAGGTTAAGTTTTAAAATCGGTTTATTCATGAACTAATACATTTATATATTGAGGAATGCAATCTTTTCCAAACCATGGCTATAATGTTCATGAATCAATTCAAGTGAATAATAATCGATTTTTCTTAATTTGTGTCTTGTATACTTCTACGAGAATATAAACAATTGAAAAACTCCATAACTAGTATCATTTGAGTCATTTGAACTAGTTGTAATTGAGATGAACAAGGTTAATAAGAAAGTATTCATATGGCTAACTTCGGTTAACTATTGTTGAACCAACCGTGTGCACGTGTTTAGGTACGGTTACCCTTATCTAAATGAAAGAATGTTTCATTTGTGTATAACAAGATAAGTTCGATCTAACGGGTGAAAGATATTATCTTGAATCTAATCAGGTTTTCATCTAACGGTGAATATTCAATGTTTTGTTACCAAGGTAACTTAGATTGCAAACCCTGATTTGAAAACTATATAAAGGAGAACTCTAGTAACTGGAAAACTTAATCCCCACACCTCTTGTGTGATACTAGTTGCGACTAGAGTCGATTCTCCTTTAACCTTAGTTTTTTTCCAAAACCCTGTAGGTTAACGACTTAAAGACTTCATTGGGATTGTGAAGCCAGACCCAACTATTTCTCTGTAGTTGTGTGTTCTGATCTTGCTATTTTCTATCGTGATTGAGTACTATCTTCTCTAAGATTTGCTCGAGATTTATTCTCCGATAGGCAAGATAAAAGTATTCACAAATATCTTCGTCTCATCGTTTATGATTCCACAATATCTTGTTTCGCTAGCATACGATTAATATTATTGTGAGGTGATTGATATTACTAGGTTGTTCTTCGGGAATATAAAACCGGTGTATCAATTGGTTCCTGTTCACCTTGATTTATCAAAAGATAGAACAAAACTCATCTGTGTGAGACAGATTTGTTTATTAAAGTCTTCGAATTTGGGTCGTAGCAACTCTTAGTTGTGGGTGAGATCAGCTAAGGGAATCAAGTGCGCAGAGTCCTGCTGGGATTCAGAGGCGTAAGGAGCGCAACTGTACCTTGATCAGTGTGAGATTGATTAGGGCTCAACTAAATTCCAGTCTGAAGTTAACTTGGAGTAGGCTAGTGGCTGTAGCGGCTTAATACAGTGTGGTGTTCAAATCTTGAATAGGTCCCGGGGTTTTTCTGCATTTGCGGTTTCCTCGTGAACAAAATTTCTGGTGTCTGTGTTATTTCTTTTCCGCATTATATTTGTTTATATCATTGAAATATCATAGGTTGTGCGTAAGTTCAATCAATTAGATAATCCAACCTTTGGTTGTTGATATAAATTGATTGACACTTGAACATTGGTTTTTGGTACCGTTCAAGTTATTTCTCAATATTCAATCGGGCTCGCAAATTCATATTTGTTTGATTGCGAATTGAATTGAGAAATTGAGATATAACTCTTGGATATACTTTTCTTAAGATTGAGTCTTACTGTCTAGTTGATTCTCTTGAAAGTATATTGGAGTTTTTCTATACAGATTGCTAAACGAATTATTGGGTGTGGTTGTTGAAAAGACGAGGGTACCCAAATATACCTCAATCTAAAACTTTTCCACCTATTAGTCCTTTCTCCGAAAGTGATTGCCTATGGACTGAGTCGAGGCAATACAACTAATCGGTTCACACGTCGTGTAATCGTCTATGGATACTAGATCGAGAAAATACGACAACAAGATAACCTGTGTGATTGACTATGGATACAAGATCGAGACAATACAACAACGATGTATGTTTACTTGATAATAGGTTCGGACTTAACCAAACAATATAGGATTGCTATCAAGTAAATAGGAATTAACGTTTGTGTATTTTACTTCTAATTATAATAAAACAATTATAATTGCGGAAATAGAAAAGTAAAAGACACAACAAGATTTTGTTAACGAGGAAACCGCAAATGCATAAAATCCCCGGGACCTAGTCCAGAATTGAATACTCTCAGAATTAAGCCGATATACAAAATCAAACCAACTTCGTATAGTTGAGACCAAGCAACTAAACCTATAGTTCACTTAGTTCCCTCAGTATCCCCACGCCTCCAACTTGCAATAAGTCACGCACTTGGAACAATTCCTTTGGTTCGTATCCAAACAGTAAAGGAACAACAAATCTGTTCGGTAACAACTCTTTTCAAACAACGTGATATGAGTTTGACAAAAGGCTCTTCCGTTTATCCCAATAAACTACTTTGTCAGGTTCTTAGATCTATCCAATAACAACTACCAAAGTAATTGTTTAGATTTTGCAATCAATATTTTGAACCACAAAAATTGTATTGATGCCAATCTACTCAACTAATCGATCCAATCTATCACAAAGATAAACCGATTATAATTGGATCCCTTTCCAGCCGAAACAAGTTTTGTGCACACCAAAGATTATGAACCCAAATCAGAAATCTTCTTCGTGTTCAAATCTTCTTAGATCTTCAATAAACACCTGCACACAAACAACTTGAATCTCTTGTGATCAATCACACACAGAACCGAGTCTGTTAACAATGGATTATCACAAGACGTCTTTATATCTACAAACAGTCTGAAGATCTCCCGTCGAAACTTCGATCTAGTTTGAGTGAATCTTATATCATAAGAGAAGATTCTCAAGCATAAACAAACTAGGTGCAATCAAAGTTACACAACCGTTAGTCAATCAAATCAATCGAAAACTAATAATAAACTGCAATTATCTAGTTTCCCACCAACGGTACTAATAGAGCTTCTAAATCCCAAAGAAGTCTTTAAACCGAGCGGCCGTAAGAGATTTCGCCTAATTAGGTTACTTTCCTCTCCGAATAGGCGGCTCCACCAGTAACAACACAACTAGGTAGTTTTGCTGGATCTGAGGATTAGTTTACTAGAAATGCAAACTTCAGTATTTATAGACAAGGAAGTTTGGACACCAAGGAATTTCCAAGGCCGAATATTCTCAAAGATATGCAATAAGGGCAAAAACGGTTTTCATAATTCCTGGAAATGCTCTGTCCAAATAATGACCGAAATCTGAATAGAAAATCTCCAACTAGTAAATGCACATTACTAATTTTTATTTTCTAAAGATATGCATTTTAATTGCTGGAAATTAAAAGCATATAAAACTAAAAACCTTAATTAAAAGATTCTCAATTTATTTCGATCCGGGATTCTTCTTTAGCTATTAAGGAATATCTTTGAACAATAAAAGATAAGAGTTACTGCACATGTTCAAAGTATGTCGACATCTTTAATTTGTAAATCCTTTTTCATATTTACAATCTTGGAACCGATTTGCCACACTTCCAAACAAATTTAGAATTGGTTCATCTAACTTCCAAGAACTATGTGATTGATTATCCTATCAAATCACAATTAATGGGTTTCACGGTTCTACCTCAACATAAAGTTTCGGTTCTACCTCCAAGTGGGTACTAGGATCGGTTAACTAAGTACTAGGATCGGTTACCACTTCTTATGGTAAAACTTGTGATCGGTTGACCAAGTTATAGGATCGGTTACACCAACTTACTAAAACTTGTTAAACCTCTTACAAGGATCGATTACACACTCTCTTGTGATCGGTCACTCCTCTTACTAGGATCGGTTACCCAATGTCTAGTATTTAGTCACACCAATTTCAAGATATCGATCTTACCATCTCAGGTGATTACTTAAGATCGGTTTCACTAATAAAAGTCATACAATACAAAAGTCAGGCCTTGTGAATAGTTTTACCAAGATACATAAAAAATTTATGAACGGTTATACTAAACACACATATTGGTAATTCAAAAGATTTGCAATGAATAACAATACCAATAAGCCTAGCGATTTCCCTTTCGATTCACAAAACAAGTTTATGAATTTACTTCCTTTAAACGAATGTAAAACATTGTTTCCTAGGACGAAATATTCACCCATACCCATACATAATCGCCATATTATTCATACGATTATGTCGATGTCTTATATACGAAGTTCAAAAGATAGACGTTATACTTCGTATTGTAATTCCTTAATACTATGTCTAACTAGAGTATAATCATTCACAGCTTCGCAGTTATGTTTTCAATATGAACGACTTGAAAGATACGTTAGGAATGAAACAGTTCAAGTCAAATATTACTAACCTCAAGTGGAAAGATGATGTCGTCATTGTAGTTCTTTACTTCTTCACATTCTTCAAGTCTTCACGTAATTCTTGTAAGTCTCATATCCTAGTAACTTTCTAGCTAACCTATACGAAGTTGACTCTAGTAAATAATCAAGCGACTCTTTAAATGAGTTTTGGTTCACTAAAATATGACAACCAAACTTGACATACCAACGCTTGGTGGGTTTAACCGAGCTATGCTCTAACAATCTCCCCCTTTATCAATTTTAGTGACAAAACTCTTACATCATATGGATAAACAAATTACAAGAATTCATTACACATACGCTTGATTCCAAGTTTCAACAGCATAATAACCTATATACATTCAATCCATAAAATGCCATTGTTGACATTATAATAAAAAAGCTAATACCCCCCCTAAAGGTAAGATAGGTAGATTTTCAATCCGCACGTCTTTGTTATTCCCTTTGTAGTTAAGATAACCACAAGTATCAATATGATATGCTACTCCCCCTTAGTCTATGCTTTACTCTTGCGTTAGATATAACGTTTAAGCACCATTATCCTTTCCCTTAGTGATATCAAATCAATATCAAATCACTTGTTTACTCCATATGTTTCTCCCCCTTTTTGTCACAAAATGACAAAGGTACGAGCAAATAAAGGACAAACCGAAAGGATCTTACAAATCTTACAAAGAGACTTGCAACCTATAAGAGTTAAGCACGAGGGTTCCACACACCATTTTTGATAACCAATATCAAAACCGAAACTACAAAGTAATTTTGTTTTGATATGTTACCAAGGAAACAATTCCCCGTAGCAATTTTCCCTAATAATTTAGCAAATTAAAAATTGACTAACATCTTAGTTCCTTTGCTAAACCGATTGTACAAATACAATCGCTTGTTCGATAAGACCAAAATAAAGATCAGAATTAACTCTATTTTTCTCATCAGGCTCTAATTATTCTCATCAATAACTTAGACCTTTCACTTTTAAACAAGACAAGTACTAGGTTAGTTGACTAGCATTTCTTGTTAAGGCATTCGATTAGACTTGAATAACCGAAACCTTCACTTTGATAAGTCTAACTAAGATCAGAATTAACTTAGTTTCTCTCATCCGGAATCCAATTGGACTAAACAATTGATCCCGAAAACTCTTTTGCTAAGCCATAAACAATCCATACAAACCAAATAAATCAACTTGTATAATCATTTACCTCAACTGGAAGCAATTGAAACAAACATAGACATTATAGCACTGCAATTGCACCAAAATTTTGTAAGCTTAAACAATTGATACCAAACAATAAAGCAAGATAACAATAGTTTTTCTTAACCGGAAACAATTGAATCACACACACATCCATACACAAATAATGTAATAAACATCAATTGTACCGAAATTTTGTTAAGCAAAAGCAATAAATATATGCAATAAAATCAGGCTTTTCTTAAAAAGGAAAGCGATTAACTAACAAAGTCGTTACCTCAAGTTCCGCATCCTCTTCTCCCCTTAAGATATGACATTAAGCGCCAGTTCAAGATAGAACTCTCCCCCGTTGTGTTGCCATCCTCTTGCAAGACAAAAGAATAATAACAAAGAGCAACCTTTACCAGAAAAAGGTTGAAAACCGGTTTTAACTATTGCAATGCAAAAGTTGAAACCCCGAAACACAAACCAAAACGATTCAACATATTGTGATTTTTTCACATATTATTTCAATCAGAACCCCTCATGATCCTTTGATAAAGCCTACCAACATGGGTTAGAACTCAATCCCGCTAAATCAAAAAGTCACCCAAACCGTAAGGGTTCACACAATATGAGATCGAATATTAAGGTTATGAAAACTGAAATCAAACATCCCATAACACAAATGCAATACACCATAAATATTCAATAAAGAATCAAGTATTGCAATTACCTCTATCTTGTAGGGAATTGAATTGCGAAACCAACGCAAAAAGAATGAGGTCATTCCGAGTTCGGACGAAGAAGTTATGGGAAAAACAGTTTTACACTCATTCGTATGGACTTATCACTAGGATCGGTTACAAAATCACTAGTAGTCACTAGGACCGGTTACTAGGATCGGTTACAAGAGTTACTTGTGACGGATCACGACACTAAACTGTTTTTGACATAACTTTTGCATACGATGTCTGAATTCAGTGATTTTAGACTCGTTTTAAATGTAAAAACAAGAGCTACATATATATGATCAGTAGATATCAACATCATAAACTCAAAATTACCGTTTCTGTAATGACCCGTCCCTCCACCGATACTGTCCCCACTTAACCACTGCGGATATCCGGCAGTGTGGGGTTTTCAACGGGCATTGCTGCGGTAATCCGGCAGAAACTTCCCGGATGGTCACCCATCCCTGGATTACTCCCGCCTGAGCACGCTTAACTGCAGAGTTTTTTTCCAACTCTGGAGCCAATTGTGCTGAAAAGGCCTCGGTATAATGTAGAGGTTCCTTGTCTCCTATGAGGAGTATATGGCATAATCCCCCAGCATATTCCCCCACTTGAGCACAAGCGAACGACCCCTAGTTGTATCCCAACTAACACCGATATTGTTCCCACTTACCCACTACGGTTATCCAGCAGTGTGGGATTTTTAACGGCACTACTGCGGTCATCCAGCAGCAGCTTCCCAAGAGGTCACCCATCGTGTGACTACTCCCGGACGAGCACGCTTAACTGAGAATTTTTTTCCCCACAACTCAGTCAAGTGAACCACTCAAGCCTCGGTGTTAGGAAAGGATAAACCATTACTTATATTCCATTCGGCCAATCACTGCCGAATATCGGGGTATTACAATACCACCACCTTAAATTGGAGCCGTCCTTGGCTCCAGAATATACTCGCAAGCCCAGATCTCCGACGTTCCCTTCCCCTTAGGAGAAGCACCTGGACCAACCCCGTCCAGCGTACCTTCCCACCCTCGGCAGGTGACCCGTCGTCGAATCTGATACCATTTGTAATGACCCGTCCCTCCACCGATACTGTCCCCGCTTAGCCACTGCGGTTATTCGGCAGTATGGGGTTTTCAACGGGAATCGCGGCGGTTATCCATCCGCAACTTCCCGGATGGTCACCCATCCCTGGATTTCTCCTTCCCGAGCACGCTTAACCGAGGCCTTTTCAGCACAACTGGCTCCAGAGTTGGCAGAAAACTCTGCAGTTAAGCGTGCTCGGGCGGGAGCAACCCAGGGATGGGTGACCATCCGGGAAGTTGCGGATGGATAACCGCCGCGATTCCCGTTGAAAACCCCATACTGCCGGATAACCGCAGTGGCTAAGCAGGGACAGTATCGGTGGAGGAATGGGTCATTACAGTTTCTATAAAAAAACTCAAATATAGATAGATATGGTATGAGTATAGAAGAAAAGCAATCTCCCTAAAGATGTTAATTAGTCATATAATAACCGAGAGATCATGTGCTCAGTTTTTCATGTGCTTCCTCACCTTTCAAAATATTGAGCACCAAGGTGAGCATGCACATTCTAACACAACTAGGTTGTGTTTATTTGAATCTTGTCTTCTTCGTCACAAGGGACTAAGACAGAATCAACATTCTTGACCTCTTGATTGGTTTGTTTTATCTTGTTCCATCTCTTATTTTTCTTCTTTGACTTGTGATGAAGAGTGTCATTATCACAACATTCACTAGTACAAGAGATTTCAGACATGATGTCTCTCTTTAGTCTTTCAAGAAAACTCTTGTAATTATTGTTACCAACAATTAACAGCTGAGAGTCATTCTTGTGACTAACTTTTGGTCCCTTCTTGGCTATGGAGGACTTCGGGACCCATTTAGAGTTGGGTTTCGCAGGAGCAGCTTTCTCCTTCATACCATTAGGACGATTGTCTTTTTGAATACTTTGCGAAACAACTTTTCTCCAATTTGGAACATCAGATCTTGTCTTTGCATTTAAAAAGTCATCTCTCTTTATATAATTGGCTCTTTTATGAGATGACCTTGTCGAGTGATATGCAAAATTTGAACTATCATTATAATAATTCTTTTTCCTAAACTTAGGACAATAGCGATCTGAGTTCTTTCGGGGAGCAAACTTAGCCAATTCGTTTGATACAAAGGAAAGTGTATCTTTTATCTTACGAATATTGCATCCCTATTCCACATTCCCTTTATTACCACAATAACAACAATGCTTAGTAACATACGAAGTCTGAGTTTTAATGTTACCTTTTTGTGGATCCTCTTGCATTGGAGCTTGACGATTTTTCCTCTTCTTCTTCTTATCTTTGTTCAACTTTGTTGCTTTCTTGACATTAAAAGAAGTGCTCTCTTTGATTGTAGTACTTGAAGAGTATGGTTGAACATGATTCTTAGGCTTGACTGATTTTACTTCTTTACAAGGAATACGAGCATCTTTTACACCAGTGGAAACCTTTGGTTTAGAAGAATTTGTAGCTCTAACAAATTTTACCTCTTTGCTAATATTTGAAGCATCTATTCCCTTATAGCCCAATCCTCATGTATCACGATGATTTCTACTTGCTTCTAACATTGAGGTTAGATTGTTTGAGCTAACATTGAACTTTTTAATGTCCAAATTTTCTTCTTCCAACGTCTTGATTTTATCAAGAGCACTAGCTAGATCAGCCTCAAGGTATTTTTCTCGTGAGAGATATACACCTTCTTTCTCTTTAAAACTCTTTTGTTGAGAGTTAATCCTTGCATCAGATTCAGCAAGTTTTTCTTCCAACAAATGAATTTTTTCAAGAGCAGCATCACGCTCCCTTTTTAACAATTCTGCTTGAGAGAGACTAGCGTTTGCTTTTTCTTCAAGACACTGTATTTGTTGAGAAGTATCTTCCCTAAACTTTTTGTGATTTTGATGCATCCTTTCACATTCAATAGTAATTGCTTTAAAATCATCCCGATTTTTCTCAATTACCTTTTTGTAAGTAAGAATTTGCTTACACACAGATTCTGAGGGTGGTTCAATAACCTCTTGCGATACGTTAACTGAGTCTTTCTTTAGTTTTCGCTCTCGCTTAACTCTACTTTGACTCATGTCTTATAGGTTGGATTGCACCAAACACAGATTGTTAGATCTTTTCGGGTTTGCCTGCTCTGATACCAATTGAAAAGACGAGGGTACCCAAATATACCTCAATCTAAAACTTTTCCACCTATAAGTCCTTTCACCGAAAGTGATTGTCTATGGACTGAGTCGAGGCAATACAACTAATCGGTTCACACGTCGTGTGATCGTCTATGGATACGAGATCGAGACAATACGACAACAAGATAACCTGTGTGATTGACTATGGATACAAGATCGAGACAATACAACAACGAAGTATGTTTACTTGATAATAGGTTCGGACTTAACCAAACAATATAGGATTGTTATCAAGTAAATAGGAATTAACGTTTGTGTATTTTACTTCTAATTATAATAAAACAATTATAATTGCGGAAATAGAAAAGTAAAAGACACAACAAGATTTTGTTAACGAGGAAACCGCAAATGCAGAAAATCCCCGGGACCTAGTCCAGAATTGAATACTCTCAGAATTAAGCCGATATAAAAAATAAAACTAACTTCGTATAGTTGAGACCAAGCAACTAAACCTATAGTTAACTTAGTTCCCTCAGTATCCCAACGCCTCCAACTTGCAATAAGTCACGCACTTGGAACAATTCTTTGGTTCGTATTCCAAACAGTAAAGGAACAACAAATCTATTCGGTAACAACTCTTTTCAAACAACGTGATATGAGTTTGACAAAAGGCTCTTCCGTTTATCCCAATAAACTCCTTTGTCAGGTTCTTAGATCTATCCAATAACAACTACCAAAGTAATTGTTTAGATTTTGCAATCAATACTTTGAACCACAAAAAATTGTATTGATGCCGATCTACTCAACTAATCGATCCAATCTATCACAAAGATAAACCGATTATAGTTGGATCCCTTTCCAGCCGAAACAAGTTTTGTGCACACCACAGATTATGAACCCAAATCAGAAATCTTCTTCGTGTTCAAATCTTCTTAGATCTTCAATAAACACCTGCACACAAACAACTTGAATCTCTTATGATCAATCACACACAGAACCGAGTCTATTAATAATGGATTATCATAAGACGTCTTTAGATCTACAAATAGTCTAAAGATCTCTCGTCAAAACTTCGATCTAGTTTGAGTGAATCTTATAACAGAAGAGAAGATTCTCAAGCATAAACAAACTAGGTGCAATCAAAGTTCAACAACCGTTAGTCAATCAAATCAATTGAAAACTAATAATAAACTGCAATTATCTAGTTCCCCACCAACGGTACTAATAGAACTTCTCAATCCCAAAGAAGTCTTTAAACCGAGCGGCCGTAAGAGATTTCGCCTATTTGGGTTACTTTCCTCTCCGAATAGGCGGATCCACCAGTAACAACACAACTAGGTAGTTTTGCTGGCTCTGAGGATTAGTTTACTAGAAATGCAAACTTCAGTATTTATAGACAAGGAAGTTTGGACACCAAGGAATTTCCAAAACCGAATATTATCAAAGATATGCAATAAGGGAAAAAACGGTTTTCATAATTCCTGGAAATGCTCTGTCCAAATATTGACCGAAATCTCAGTAGAAAATCTCTAACTAGTAAATGCACATTACTAATTTTTATTTTCTAAAGATATGCATTTTAATTGCTGGAAATTAAAAGCATATAAAACTAAAAACCTTAATTAAAATGGCTAACTAAATACTAGGATCGGTTACACTAGTTACCATAAAATGGCTAACTAAGTACTAGGATCGGTTACTACTTCTTATGGTAAAACTTGTGATCGGTTGACCAAGTTATAGGATCGGTTACACCAACTTACTAAAACTTGTTAAACCTCTTACAAGGATCGATTACACACTCTCTTGTGATCGATCACACCTCTTACTAGGATCGGTTACCCAATGTCTAGTATTTAGTCACACCAATTTGAAGATATCGATCTTACCATCTCAGGTGATTACTTAAGATCGGTTTCACTAATAAAAGTCATAACAATACAAAAGTCAGGCCATGTGAATAGTTTTACCAAGATACATAAACAAGTTATGAACGGTTATACTAAACACACATATTGGTAATTCAATATATTTGCAATGAATAACAATACCAATAAGCATAGCGATTTCCCTTTCGATTCACAAAACAAGTTTATGAATTTACTTCCTTTACATGAATGTAAAACATTGTTTCCTAGGACGAAATATTCACCCATACCCATACATAATCACAATAGCATTCGTACGATTATGTCGATGTCTTATATACGAAGTTCAAAAGATAGACGTTATACTTCGTATTGTAAGTCCTTAATACTATGTCTAACTAGAGTATAATCATTCACAGCTTCGCAGTTATGTTTTCAATATACACGACTTGAAAGATATGTTAGGAATGAAACAGTTCAAGTCAAATATTACTAACCTCAAGTGGAAGGATGATGTCGTCGTTGTAGTTCTTTACTTCTTCACATTCTTCAAGTCTTCACGTAATACTTGTAAGTCTCATATCCTAGTAACTTTCTAGATAACCTATACGAAGTTGACTCTAGTAAATAATCAAGCGACTCTTTAAATGAGTTTTGGTTCACTAAAATATGACAACCAAAATTGACATACCAACACTTGGTGGGTTCAACCAAGCTATGCTCTAACAGTTGTTATACCCCAGGTTTTTCAATTGGTATCAGAGCAGGCAAACACGTTTAAGACCTCATAAGTATGTGTTTGTGGCAATATGATCTATGCGGATAGTTGCTTATCTCAAACTAGTGCACAAAGAAATGAGTTCCAAAAGTTTTGATTATGCTAAATGTCTTGGGATTACCTCCAAGGATAACTCCTTTGCCGATTCTTTCGAATCCCGAGGCAGGAATTTTTTGATATCAGATTCTGATAACATTTCCTCTGATGTGACATTTAACTCCATGTCTAAAGCTGAAAAGGAACTTACCAGAAGTAAAAAAATAATCAGCTGAGACTATTGGTTTTCAAGATGCTAAGATAAAACCTGTTGAAGAAAAACATGATCAGCTTATTGATGAACTTGAGAAGTTTCTTGGTCGAGAACGGAAACTCTATAGCATCATTGAGTCCTTCTCTAATAATATCGAAAAACTTGTTCAAGAAACTACTTTACAACGTTAAAAAATTAGTAATCTTGAGGATATTGTTAAAGAAGATTCGATTAGAGAAAAACGTTTGATTGAGACTCATTCATCCGATCTGGACAGCCTTCGTGTTGAAAAAGAAAAATTGGTTGCTTCCCTTCTTCTAGCCCGGGAACAGCGTAAATCCTTGAAATAGGGAAACTATGTTTCAATGAGAAAATCTTCTGTGCCAACGGAATTTCCGTACATGAAGAAAAGTTCTCCATAGGAAGTTCCTGCTAAGAAACGCTTGCATAACTTGCAGTCTTCTAATAGGGCTATGAACTTAAAACAGGTTCCTACCAATGTTTCTGTTCCACGAACCTGTTCTTTCTGTGGGATAAAGAATCACTATGTTCAACATTTTTTTGCTAGAAATAAACAGATTTATGATCTTCAAAATCTACTTCTTTTTACAGTCGACAGGGTAAATTGTCTGACGAAATCTACAGTGGATTTAATTCCTACAGAAAACCAGATTTATCACAAAAGGGATTTCAATGGTCTCTCATCTCGAAATCTCCACAAGAATTGTGTTTATTCTCATGGTGCAAACTCTTACATCAAAAAAATACACATTCCCAGTGTTTATGAGAATAACTCTGGTAGATCTAAGTCTAGGAAATGGATTTCTATAAATCCTGACCCTATGGAACCAATCTCGAGAGGTCCTAGATTTTGTCCTCAGAAAAATCCTTCTGATGGATACGTTAAACATGTTAAGTCTTATTCCTCTGGGATGAGAATCAATCGAAGGAAGGTAAGGAATACAAAGCTGTAATATTCAGATGGTATTTACAACTTATCTCTTAATAATCATGGTGGGATCTAGCTCTAGGTAATTTCATCTTTGTATCTAACTTGGGAGTTGCAAGGATGACATTTGTAAGATGCTCAAGTCAACTATAAGTTATCATCTGTCTTCTGTTTAGTTTAGCTGTTTTCTACATTTGTGAATAAAGAGTCATCTCTTGACTCCGAGTAACTTATGTATCTTTCTCTTATGCTCTGATTAAATCTCTTAATTATTGAGCATTGAAAGTAAGAGTTATCTGAAAACAAAATGTATTTTCCTAGTTTTGGATCTTTTCTGATCCATCAATCATCAGTCCACGAACGTCCGTGTCTTTCTTGGGAGTTCTTAGGGTTTCCTTAAACAAGGGTGTCTTTCTCCTGTTCATAAACATATATATATATATAAATATATAAATATTATATTGTTTGCCTTCCCTAATAATAATTTTTTTTTTTTGGAAAACTCCTCAAGACCTCAAGAAGTGGTGAATCTTGAGATGGAATAAGACATTAAAGGATGCGACTCCGTTCAAGACCTTGTCTTGAAAAAGATGATTGAAAGGAAAGAGTACAACTCCTGGATTAGAGAGTCTGTCAAGGATTTAATTCTTTTTCAGAATGACTCTAAGGTCGAATTTGCAAGTCTTCAACTGCAAATAAATCAGCTTTGATGGTCAGACCAAAATCCTTGATAATCAAAAGATCTTTTGATCAGGAATCAGAAGAAACTCATCTTGGACTGTGTTAAAGCTAGGCATCTTGCTCGCATTGTTGATCGGAAAGTTAATGTTCTAACTCATGAACATGGGGTCTCTACGGTTAAAAAAATCAAGGATATTAGTGATACCTTTTATGATGGTCCTTTTCAAAGGTATGAGGTTATCAAAGAAACTTGATTTTTATTGTTTAGGAAACTTCTTATGAGAATTTTATTCTTGTGTTTTTAAGAAGGATAACTAGGGTTTGGAATAGCAATTATTGTGAGTACACATAGCTATTGCCAACGATTTTCATCTTGCAATGTTTTTAGATTTATTTATTTAAATTCTAAAGTTTATTTGGAAGATGATTTTGCAATATTAATCTTTATGGTTTTGTATATTGCAACTTGTTATGGGATATGTGTGTTTACGTCCGTGAACTGTGATTGTCCCATATTTTGCTCAAAAGTTAAGTCTATCATATGTCTTTATTGATAAAAGATAGAATGAACTTTTGGCAACAAAAGTTAAGCCTATTATGTCATTATGCAAATATTGATGAAGATAGGATGAACTTTTGGTTGCAAAGATTAAATCTATTATAAGTATTTATGCAAATATTGATGAAAAATAGAATGAATCTTTGTATATTCCACAGTATTGGTCCTTCCCTGATCCACTTTTTGTGATATACTGTGTGGCTCCGTAAGTTCTCTTATGTTGAGCATTTCCGATTAAATTAATCATAGGTTCTCTTGTGGTTAATTTAATTGAGTATTTTTGGATACAAATTCATGTTTCATGTAATTTGTTAATGTCCAAAGAAATCCTTATTTTCTCGAAAAAGTAAGGTCGCTCTTGTTGTTCTTTCGGGAATGACATTTTATGGGGGAGAGTTCTTAATTGAACTTGTGCTTAGTTGCCAAATTTTTGTGGGGAGTGCGGCTGCGGAATATAATAGGGGTTATCTTGAATCTTTATAAACTCCTTGATGAAAGCATTTAGTTTCGGCTATATGATTGCATCTAAACAAAGTTGATATGTTCTCTTTTGGTCATGAAGTATATCTCTATGAAAATTCCATTAGGATCCCACTAGTTTTTGTACCTTTGCCAATTTTTATTGACAAAAAGGGGGAGAATTAATGTGTAGTTCACACTACAAATACATATGGTTTACGGATCATTTCACTACACCATATCCTGTATTTTGCAACAATTCAATTTCGGGGGTGTGCAACGGCTATTGACGTTGCACCCTTTGAAACGTCTATATCCGTTTGGCACCCGGATATACGTTGCTCAAAATAAATAGTATTGATTTATTAAATGAAATTATTAAAGCAACGTTTTTGAAACATATAAAAACGTTGTACCAACATGGCATTTATGTAGTATCAGACTTTTTCATGGGCTTTTAGTAGTGTCGTATTTTTTGTCTTCAAATTTTTATTTTTCATTTTATTTTCAGAAATCTTAAATTCTCTCTCTCTCTCTCTTATCTTCAAACACATTTTTTCTCTACCTCGTTTTTCACTCTCCCTCTTTTATTTTCAGACAACTTCAATTTCTTCCCGAGAAAAACCCAGAGATCTCTCTTGATTTAAATAACTTAATCAAAACCTTCATTCGTAATCAAAACCCAAAAATCTCTTTAGCTTTTCTAACCGATTCAAAAACTTTAATTATTTCAGTAATCAAAACCTAGATATCTCAAAAAATTCCTAAACCTAGAAAATCAATTTTTTTCTTGAAATTGAAAATCAATTCATGTGATAGTTTATTGCTTTGTTGATTATCATCAAGTATAAACCATCACCTACTACTACTGTTGTTTAATTTTGATTTTGTTGGTTATGTTTTGATCTATTGTGTGACCTAACTCTGTGAAGTTGGAGTCTTACTTCATGTATAGGTTTTGGTTATTTTTGCATTGTGTAATTTTAAAGTAGGGTATGTGTTTTGATTTCAGTGTTTATTGAAGTCGTTTTGGTGTTTTGAAGTTAGGGTTTTACTTTGGAGTCTTGCTGTATAGATATTTTCTTTTCTATTATGTAATTTTAAAGTAGGGTGTGTGTTTTGATTTCAATTTAATGTGTTTATTGAAGTCGTTTTGGTGTTTTGAAGTTAGGGTTTCATTGAAGAAATTTTATTCACTTAATCCCAGTGGTATTATTCATGCTTTGTATATGTATAAGTTTGGTATGAGCTCTCTTATAGATGCAGGACGAAGCAAGTTGACAATTATCCTTGTCTAGTGTATGATAATGAAATAACACTGCTTATGAACACATCTGTGTTAAGTTGTTTTTGTTAGAAGCTATTGGAAACTCCTAGCACTTGTGTTTTCATCATTAGAGACATAGTCATTGTTTTAATCGTCATGAAAGTTTTCTTTTGTTCTAATTGTTAACTCAAATATCACTCAGCGTGAAATTTTCTTATGTTGCATTATTTCACTACTGTAGGTTTTATTTTCTAATTTTTCATACATGGACTAACTTTACTGTCTTTTTCTCAATGGCAGGTGATGACTTATGATCATTCTTTTCGATTCTGTGCCAGAAACGAATTACATGGGATACAATGAAATTTTAATCTATTGGTTTGGTGGATAGGACAGGTTTTTCAAGAACTTAACATATATCTCTTAATGATTTTAAATTTTTCCCCTTCAATAATTAGTGTGTTTTTGTCATTGTTGGACATAGGTATTGGGGTTGCATATGCATTGTAGAGGTTAGAAGGTTAAGATGGAAAGTGTTATATGATTGATTACTTTCTCTCCGTTGTACAGGGTGACCACTGTATAATTACAAATCCCGAGATCGATGCATTTATGAAAGCAACGGCAGTACAAGGCGAAGGAAGCAGTTTAGTTACAAGTCATTTTCTTAAGGTTCGTTGTCTAGCTAAGCATTTTCCTATCCTCCACTTATTAAGAAGTTAACTTTTGCAAATCTTAACTTCAAACCTTGTTTTTTTCCTAATAGATACTTGTGCTGGATACTCGTGCTGATATGGTGAGCGATGCCATGGCAAG
>JAJJMB010006318.1:2324548-2344090 GCA_023531105.1 Papaver atlanticum | reverse complement strand
ACTTTTAGTTTTTTCCTTGTTTTGTTGTAGTGTAGATAAATTGTAGGGAGAAGAAACATTTTACTGACAGTTATCACTTGCAGGCAAGCCGGGATGACTACTCTGTTGAACGGTGAAAGCTGAAGGCCCTCCCGTGCTCTTCTTGATGTCGGTCTTTTACAAATAAATACCGAAAACCGTATCTTTGGTGCTCTTAAGGTAACATCATCTCCTACAGCCGTGTTTTCTACATTTGTCTATTTTCTAGGTGTTATTTGTAATTCACCTATGTTTCTTTTCTTTCTGCTGTTACTCTTTAGTGTTCCTCAATAAATATAGCTTTTGATTCAGGAAATGTATTTTGTTTGAGGAAGGAGACGTGAACTAATTATAGCATCTATGTTATATGTGTTCATTTTATATATGCTTGCACCCAAGGTTTAATGTTTTCATATTAGTGAGGTTTTTCTATGGTCTTGGAATAGGGTTGGTGCGCTATCTGAAAATCTACTTTCCTCCGTTTACAATAATATTTTCCTCACTCTATTTATTGTTGTTGACATTATTTGATTCTAATAGGCCATGTATGGAGCTCACTTTTATATTTCTGAGACCTGGGGCCGCCCGCCCCCCCCCCCCAGATTCGTGGAATACTTATATTTATGAAGAAAATCATGATAGTTTTTAGGATAGTGGTAACCTTCTGTAATTTGTATAAGTAAATCAAATGAAAATCATTATTTGATTAAATGACATTCACTAATTTTTTCTTTTCTTCCGTTCAGATAGGTTATCTTGCTAGAAGTATTGATATTGATGCTTTGGAGGGTGGCGTTAGCTCTTGCAGCACTCTTAATGGGATTTGGCATGTGGAGTTTGCCAGCATCTCCAAGCTGGTTGCTCTTCAGAGCAGTTCAGGGTAAAGCGTCATTATTAGAGTACAAGGAGAAAGCCATTACAGGACTTATCAGGTTGAGAGGACGGCCTGCTGGTGATAAAGTATATGAGAAGCAAGTTGAAGAAGCTCGTCTCATTGAAAGAGGCCTATGATGATCAAGAGTCTGAATGCAGTTTTGGGGAGGTGTTTCGAGGGATGAGTTTAAATGCAATCACAATTGGCGTAGGTTTAGTCAACTAGGTGGATCACAAGTGTTAAGGTGATCCAGTTTCACTTGGAGTAGCTTTATTCATTTTCTTATGTTTTTTGTTTTTTGAAACACATTTTCTTATGTTTTTGGAATGAACATTATCAAATCCATTTTGTATGTAACTAATGTCAGGAAAAAATGTTGTAAGGATGTTGTAAAGATTAGCGTTGAATGCAACAGGGGTTCCACAATACAGGAATTTCAAAAATACAAATATATATATTTTTTAAAAATTTATTATCTGATTTGCAACGTATATAGAAGTTGCTTAAATTATAATATCCGTTGCTATAATTACAAAATAAAACGTTGCGCAACTTTTTGAGCAACGTTTATTAACATTGCTTAAATTAATTTGAGCAACGTATTTTTACGTTGCACAAAAATTTGCTACGCCATATTAGCAACGGATATTTGCGTTGCTTAAATTCATTGCAATAGCTATATCCATTCCAAATAGGATGTTTTGGTGTAGTGTTATGTAAGGGGGAGTGGTTTTCATGTGAGATGAAGTATTGACTAAGGGGGAGTGATACATATCACCATAGTGTTATTATCAAAGTTGTAATACAATTGAACTTTGATGTTGTGTAATAATACTATGACACTGTATAACAATACGAAAATATTTTGTTTTTATATATTGTTATAGCTTACGGATCTTCAACAACTATGATGTTGAGTTGAACACCTTTAGAATCATGGAGTACTTGGAAGTGACGAAGATTTCGAGTAATGTTGAAGAACCAAGGAGATCAAGCATTTGGATGAGAAGATACAAAGTTTATTTATTTTGTAATCCATATGTATTTATAGTTTTGTCACTAAAATTGACAAAGGGGGAGATTGTTAGAGCATTGCTCGGTCGAACTCGCAAGCGTTGCTATCTCAAGCTTGTTTGTCAAGTTTAGTTGCCAAAACTATAAGTCTTGATTTCTAGTCTATCTACGGTTAAGTCTCGGATTAGGATAGATTGTGTAGTTGAGCTTTAGACTTCACGACATTCATCGATTGAAGACGAAGAACTACTAAGGCGAGCTTGTGGAACTTCAACAATAAAAGGTATGTGAAGACTTGAACTCATCCATCACTCAGAAAGTCTATTTCTACTCTATCTCCTTCTTGAGACAAAAGTCGCATAATGATATATTTTCAGTTTATACACTTTTGATATTTCGAGTTGAGTTTAACTCACTTACATATTTCTCGAAATATGTGTTGGTAAGCTTTTGCTTTAACCAAGTTCATCTTATGTTCTTGACGCAAGTCAAAAGATGATCATGTGGAAATCGCCTTGTAACATCTTACATGATTTGTGTGAGACAGTCATTTGATGTAGACTCGGAATGTTTCATATTGATCATCCGATCACTTGAAAATTGCTTTGAAGCTAATAGTTTGTGTGAGACAGCTATTCTCGTCTTCTGAGAATGTTTCAATGATTGAAAATGAAGTTTAGAACGATTATCCATGATTGGATATAACATAGTGTGCGTACTTGCATATATGTTATCCATATCCGAAAACCATGGTATGGATACCCGTATGCGTACTGCTTGGTTTGGTGAAAGTCTAGGAACCATGGTATGTATACCCGTATGCATACTGATTGGTTTTGTGAAAGTCCGGGAACTTAAGTATGCATATTGTCGTAAGTTTCAAGTTCCTTAATTTCACCTGAGTCTAGTGGTATGCGTACCGGTATGCATACTTGCGAACCCAAACTCAGTCCGGCTACTTAGGTATGCGTACCTGAGTAGGTTAAGTCTAAAATCGGTTTATTCATGAACTAATACATTTTTATATTAAGGAATGCAATCTTTTTCAAACCATGGCTATAATGTTAATAAATTGATTCAAGTGAATCAAAATCGATTTTGCTTCAATTGTGTCTTGTATACTTCTACGAGAATATAAACAATTGAACAACTCCATAGCTAGTTTCATTTGAGTCATTGGAACTAGTTGTGATTGAGATAAACAAGGTTAATAAGAAAGTATTCATATGGCTAACTTCGGTTAACTATTGTTGAACTAACCGTGTGCACATGTTTAGGTACGGTTACCCTTATCTAAATGAAAGCACATTTCATTTGTGTATAACAAGCTAAGTTTGATCTAACGGGTGAAAGATATTAGCTTGAATCTAATCAGGTTTTCATCTAACGGTGAATATTGAATGCTTTGTTACCAAGGTAACTTAAATTGCAAACCCTGATTTGAAAACTATATAAAGGAGAACTCTAGTAACTGGGAAACCTAATCCTCACACCTCCTATGTGATACTAGTTGCGATTAGAGTCGATTCTCCTTTAACCTTAGGTTTTTTCCAAAACCCTGTAGGTTAACGACTTAAAGACTTCATTGGGATTGTGAAGCCAGACCCAACTATTTCTCTGTAGTTGCATGTTCTGATCTTGCTGTTTTCTATCGTGATTGAGTACCATCTTCTCTAAGATTTGCTCGAGATTTATTTTCCGATAGGCAAGATAAAAAGTAGTCTCAAACATCTTCGTCTCATCGTTTGTGATTCCACAATATCTTGTTTCGCTACCATATAATTAAGATTATTGTGAGGTGATTGATATTACTAGGATGTTCTTCGGGAATATAAGACCGGTGTATCAATTGGTTCATGTTCACCTTGATTTATCAAAAGACGGAACAAAACTCATAGGTATTTATGTGGGAGACAAATTTATCTATTCAATAGACTTTTCTGTGTAAGACATATTTTTTTATTAAAGTCTTCGACTTTGGGTCGTATCAACTCTTAGTTGTGGGTGAGATCAGCTAAGGGAATCAAGTGCGCAGAGTCCTGCTGGGATTCAGAGGCGTAAGGAGAGCAACTGTACCTTGATCAGTGTGAGATTGATTAGGGATCAACTACATTCCAGTCCGAAGTTAACTTGGAGTAGGCTAGTGTCTGTAGCGGCTTAATACAATGTGGTGTTCAAATCTGGACTAGGTCCCGGGGTTTTTCTGCATTTGCGGTTTCCTCGTTAACAAAATTTCTGGTGTCTATGTTATTTCTTTTCCGCATTATATTTGTTTATATAATTGAAATATCATAGGTTGTGCGTAAGTTCAATCAATTAGATAATCCAACCTTTTGTTGTTGATATAAATTGATTGACACTTGAACATTGGTCTTTGGTACCATTCAAGTTATTTCTCAATATTCAATCAGGTTCGCAAATTCATATTTGTTTGATTGCGGATTGAATTGAGAAATTGAGATATAACTCTTGGATATACTTTTCTTAAGATTGAGTCTGACTTTCTAGTTGATTCTCTTGAAAGTATATTGGAGTTTGTCCATACAGATTGCTAAACGAATTATTGGGTGTGGTTGTTATACCCCCGGTTTTTCACATCGTCATCGATTGAAGGTTTTTATAATAGAAGTATAGCCCTTGTAGACACAAATGAATCTTGTATCAGAGATTCTTTAATGGCGCTTAAGTACTTCTGAATCCAAAAGATCAAATTTGAATCGAGTTGGGTTAGCATAAACCCCAGTTAACTGTTTGGTCAAGGCCCGGTCCATTGGGTTGACTAGGTCGTGGTTAACAAAAGTGCACATATATGGTCCATTATATATGAAGTACTCAGGCCCATTGATAACAAACTTTAAACTATTATCATAAAGGCCCAAATATATTGTTAACCCTAAAATTGAAAATTTCATCATCCAAAAATAGTGATTAGAAACCAATTGTAAACATGTCCGATGATGATGATATTTCTACAGTAGATTCATTGTAATGTTTCAACAAACATAATTAAATTTTTCAAAGACATCCAACGGCTAGATAAAAATATATTCATGACGCCGTATGACTGTTCCAATTAACGTTTCTGTGGACACAGCTGGAAATATCACGTACTTTGGAGATTTCCCATGGTTGGATCTTTATGAAAAATTTAAAGTATCTCAATGAAGATAATATATATATATATATATCACATATAAAAATTATAGCATAATCCGACGGTTGATATTCTAAAAACTTTAGGTTTTTCGACGCTGTTATAATTAGGGTTTTCTGAACGAAGAAAATTCCACTAAAATCATAATTTGGAGATTGCATCATATTCCGACTTGATTGAAATTTTAACAAAGTAAATCATACCTAATTGGGTTGAACATACTAAAATTTCATGAAAATCTAACAGTGAAATCTTTATGTTTGATAACCATACATTCATGGAACATTAATATATACTACGAAAATGAAATTTCTTTGTTCAAAAGAAATATCTGGTAACGCATCCATGGTGATAAACAAATAGGACAGAACCACGCTAATCTTCAAGAAATATCCATGACCAATCTTGAACGAAGAAAAAAAAATTACACTAGTTGGTAGAGTCGTGCTTGATAACGTGTTGAAAGAGAAATATAGAGAAGAAAGAGATTTTATTTATTAGATATCAATGTAGTATTACATAGGAATAAGCCTCTATTTATAGGTTAAAATATCAACCCTGGTTATATATAGATGAGCCGCACACATGAGTCAAAGGCCCTACAAAAAAAAAAAAAGCGAAAACCATTGGCATTTTACCGGGTAAAAATGAAAATTAGAAATCGGTACCCTTATAGTTGCCATCAACTTAAATCGAGGTGCCGGAAAACCGGAAGAGTAGAAAAAACAGTGAAGAAGAGAATCGATTTCACTCTCTCTCTCTCCCTGTAGAGAGAGATGGAAGAAGGAGAAATCCTACTTCATCTTCTTTGCTCTATTTGGAGATACCGTCCCAAAGATTTCTGTCACCACTTCTTCTTTTCAGGTTTCCCCCTTTTTTTCTCTAATTTTTGTGATTTTCTCTTGAAGTTTTAGAGTGTACTTCATTAATGTAAGTCGTATAGTTTCGGTGTTGAATGTTCTAGGGTTTTGAGGTTTTTCTTCAATTTGTTGTTGTTGTTGTTGACAGCCACCAATATCAAGAGTGAATCAAGTTCATGCAGCTAGATTAGATATCGGGATGTTGAAGGAAAAATTAGTTAAGGTTTTCAATTTGATGAAGGTATTGTTTTACATTTTTATTGTTTAACAGGTTGGTTAATACATTGATTATAAGGAATACTTTCGATATGGTGTTCATTTGTGTTATATCTCTTTTAATTAGGATTAGCAAGGATATGAACCAGAGCTTGATGCTTTTCTCGAGTTTCTCATGTGGAGGTTTTTGATATGGGTGGATAAACCTACTCCTGGAAATGCTTTAATGATTTTAAGGGATATAGATGAAATTACCACAAACATGATGGTAAAAGAAGGTGAGAATTGCTGCTTACTTGCTTGTTAGCGCTAAAATTTTGACTGGTTTACTACCATTTGTATGAAAATGAGTAATCCTAGGATGAATTTAGATCAGCTCCTAATTGATGTGGGGAGACTTCTCTTTACCCGGGAGTTGGATGAGATATATTCCCACATAAGTTGCGTCTTAGTTGCAAACTTCTTAGAAATCCAAACTATTTCGCCTTAGTCTTTTCCTTCTTTCTTTTATCTGCTTGAATCTCAATGTGTTATCCGTATGAACATTTATGTCAAATTGGAATATTATGAAATGTGTCGTAACTGTCGTTGATTGTTATGTTCGTCTGTCATCTATCCAGTAAGAATGGGGCTTGAAGGACCTGGACTCACTATGTCTCAGAAGATATGGTACTGTCGGTAGTCAGTATTTATGGTCCTGCTTGCAGTGGTTCTCTGCCTTCCTTAGGTGGGGCGGCTGTAAGCAGGTAACGCCTCCTTTTCCTTCTAGTTCATTTCTAATCAATGTTGTGAAATTTAGGAAGCATAAACTGATTTATCTTTCCTTATCCTCAGAGGTCACTGGCGCATCAAAACGCGGGGATGGTACGTCATTTAGAGGGATTTTATAGAGCTGCCTCCTTCATCAACCTGCTGATATTTCTTTACAAAGATGGTACTTTTCTGAGCAAAGACCGCGTATATGTTGAAATACTTAGGATACTGTTGGTACAATAGAATTGCATGCTTTCTTGTAGAGTCCACTAGCATATACCATCAAGTCTTTCATTTTTACTTTTTCAAACTGTAGGCCATACTTGCTGAAGTTTTCCTTCGATTTCCTACTATTCGTGGAAACAGAATAAACAAAAATGGAGAGTTAAACCAATACAAGAAGTGTCACGTATAAAACATGAAATGCAGTCTAGGACGGAAAGGGTTATACCTGAAATCATGTATGATGTTGTTCCAAATGGTCACTTTATTTGGATAATGTCAATCTATTGGGATGATATAATTTTGGTATTTCCTGTGAGATGCACGTCTTTCTCTATAAATGCTCTCTTTTCTTTTGGCCAAGCTGATGTGCGAATATATAATAGATATTTTAACCTTTAGACTAAAGTGCCGCCTGATCAATTTCCAGTGAACCTGAACTTATCTTCTTGACCAATAATTCCTCAGATGTGATTTATCTCTAGTTGATTATGTTGGTGTACCATTTTTTATGGTTGCAGGTACAGGAGTCTTATCGAGAGAGCTCTGAAAGCTAAGCTTGTATATGGGAGCCCTAACATGAACCCAGAGCTTTGATTACATGAATCGCTGGTTAGTGTGAAATGAGTTCTCGGTAAACCTTCCTGATACTGTTAATATATTGAGAGGATTGAGAGATAAATATGAAGGACATCCATGGCGTTCGGATACAGGATCAGGCTCTACTGATCGCTGCTCAGCTATCCAGTCAGTATATTACTGGTATGTTTTTCACTTTTTTGCTTTCACTCTATTATACTGTTGGTATCGATTATGTTGATTCGTGCTTGAGTATCATAGACTGAGATTATACTACATTACTATTGATCCCAGCATGTGTGGTAACTAGTGTTGAATCTAGGATATAACATCAGTAATGGACTATTCTAAATCTCTTGGTGCCCCTGATTGTAATTCCTAAGAGACGAGATGCGCAGATAGTTAATGTTGTCTTGCTATTCTTTTTGTTAGATATTGGTGTGTGACTAGCTGCAATATTCTAGTTGGTATGTGCACTGAATGGAAGATGTTGATTTCTGGTGTCTTAGTAGGCCGACGCCTACCTGACAAGGCAATTGACTTGGTTGACAAAGCATGTGCAAATGTACGGGTTCAGGTTGATAGTCAACCCCAGGAGATAGATAATCTTGAGAGAAAGCGAATTCAAGTAGAAGGGGAAGTTCATGCTCTTGAGAAAGAAAAAGACCAAGCGAGCAAAGCTCGTCTAGTTGAGGTAACTATCAAGTACTCCTGTGATGCTCCCTTTAAGATCCCTTTTTATGGATTTCTTGTTATCTCCATGGTTTTTAGTTGTATCTTGTATGTTGATCAATAGGTTTATTAAGTTATTCTGTTTTCTCAATATTTATGTCCTGTTATTTTGATCCCATTTTTTAGGCACGGAAGGAGTTGGATGATTTGAGACTTGAGAGATACCATTCAGTCACTGTTGATGAGGTACAAGAACGAGAAAACTTTGATTGATGAAATCCGAAGACTTAAACGGAAAAGAGAGGAGGTAACAGTTGCAGTTGAAGTAGCTAAAAATCAAGGGGATCTTGTTCTAGCTGCAGACTTGCAGTACGGGGCTCTCCAAGTTGGCTTAGCCAAACTTGAAGGGAGCATTGGTGAAAACTCAATGCTTGTGGAGGCAGTGGGACCTGACCAAATTGCAGAAGTAGTAAGCCATTGGACTGGTATTCCAGTTACGAGACTTGGGGAAAATGAAAAAGAAAGATTGATAATGATCGGGCTTGGTGAGAGGTTGCACAAGAGGGTAGTTGAGCAAGATCAAGCAGTATCCGCAGTGGCGGAGATTATTTTAAGGCCTAGGGCTGGGCTAGGTCGACCACAACAACCAACTGGATCATTCCTGTTCCTGGGACCAACAGGTTCTGGTCAAACTGAGCCAGCGAAAGCGCTTGCCGAACAGCTCTTTGATGATGAGAAACTCTTATCAGACTAGTTATGTCTAAATATATGGAATAGCACTCGGTGTCTCGGTTGGTTAAAGCCCCTCCAGGGTAAGTTGCTAGCAACTGTTTCTATTACCTTCATTTTGTACGCACATCTATTTTTGACCTGTCATTGCTGAGGCCATTGCTCATTCGTGTGCTTGTTGTGTTTCAGATATGTGGGCCATGAAGAAAGTGGACAGCCTACAGAGGCTGTAAGGAGAAGACCTCACAGTGTTATTTTGTTTGATGAAGTTGAGAAGGCTCATACTTCAGTTTTTAACACCCTCCTCCAAGTTCTTGATGATGGTAGACTGACTGATGGCCAAGGACGCACAGTTGACTTCAACAATTCAGTGATCATCATGACCTCTAACCTTGGAGCTGAACACCTCCTTGCTGGACTCTTGGGAAAATGTACAACGGAGACTGCAAGAGAGAGGGTGATGCAAGAGGTAGGAACAGCACCATTGAGCCATTTTCTTTTTGTGGTGATTTTGCAATTTTACAACTGACATTCATTTTCTGGTGGTGTATGCATGTGAAAAAGCACTTCAGACCGGAGCTGCTTAATCGTCTTGACGAAATTGTCGTCTTTGATCCCCTTTCACATATCAATTGAGGAAAGTAGCCAGATTTCAGATGAGAGACGTGCTTCTCTCCTGGCTGAGAAGGGAATTTCACTAGCTGTATCAGATGCTGCATTGGATATTGTCCTGACCGAAAGCTAGGATCCGGTATGTGATCTATTCTGTAGTGTGCTCTTTTGCACGAAAACTTGTTTCTTCATCCTGATTTTTCAACTTGAGTTTTTGCGATTTATCTGTTGGTCGTCCAGGTGTATCTGTGATGTCACATATATGTAGACAATTCTTCTTAAACTTATAGTTGCTGAATAATAAGGTAGTTTTAAGATTATAATTTTGGGTCAAGGATACACTTGGGCAAACTATTCACTGAATTAAAAGAAGGACTTTACAATTCACAAGGGACTGTGATATAAGAATGAATGGAGAAATGGGGGGTACAAGCTATGATCATCATGTACTGGGCGCTTTTGGCCTGGGTTTGACAAAACTCAAAAGACAACAGATCATTGAAGTTTGTTTTGAACTACCACTTGAGGACCAGATTTTGGTTTGTTGTGATGGTGCTTCCAGGGGTAATCCTGGTAGTGCTGGTTATGGTTTCATTTGCAGAAATCATCCAGGGGAATTCAATTTTGCTAAGTCTGGGGGTATAGGTATAGCAATGAATTCTTTGACAGAGGTAATGGCAGTTATTTGTGGTGCAGACTGGGCGGTTAGTGTTGGAGCTCAGAATATGCTCATTCGTTCAGATTCTAAGTCTGTGATTAATAATTTCTGCTCTGAAAAGATCCATTGGTTTATTATATCAAGGTGGAATAAGCTTTGTATAAAGATTCCCAGAATTTAATTTGTACATAGTTACAGTAGGTGAATTACTCAGCTGACAAGTTGGCCAAGGCTGGTGCAGGTTTAGACAGAGGAGTGACTATTGAATATAATGGCAGACCTGATTTCTTGGTGAATCTTGAGTCTCCTCACCAGAATTATCATCTGTTTAGAATATTTTCTTTTTGACATGTACTTGATCCCAGATTTTGGGTTCTTTCTTTTTGCTCTTTTTAGTTTCTTCTGGCTACCTTAAAATGGCAGTTTTTCTGTAAAAAACTTCTTTTGTTTTTAATGAAATTCTTATTGATTGAGCAAAAAAAGAAAAGACTTGGGCAAACTATTCTTGCTATTGCTTACAATCTGTTTTGTACGTTTAACAGGTTTATGGTGCTAGGCCAATCAAGGAGATGGTTAGAGAAGAAAGTGGTGACAGAGTTGTCGAAGACGCTTGTTAGAGAGGAGATTGCTGAGAACTCTACTGTGTATTTTGATGCAAGTATAGATGGAAAACTTGCCTATCGAGTGGAGAAGAATGGTGGATTGGTGAATGCCAGCACCGGGGAGAAGTCTGATATACTGATTGGTGTGAAGAACGATGTGGCCTCTCAGGCTGTGAAGAGGATGAAGATAACGGAGCTAGATGAGAATGAGGAGATGGAGGATTAAGTTTACGTATTAAAGGGCGTCCGAAATATGTGAGGCTCTCTCCTTCTTTGGCACTCTTCATAATTTCTTTGGTCTAACTTGTAAAAGTTCGTGTTCGGTAATATCGTTTCTGGTTGACAATTGGAGTTAGATGATTGAGTGCTAAGAAGTCTGTAATTGGACTTTCAGTTGACACATTCTAGTAGATGTGAGACCACATGGTTTATCTTAAACTTAGTGATTGGAAGTGCGGTAACATGTTTGTAGTGTGCAAGCCATTGACAGTTTATAAGATTCTAAAGATAGGTGGTGCACCGTGTACTGTTCACTACAGGCTTCACCTGGAATAGGTAACCCAATAGCGGCTTCTTGTCCCATGGATCCAAGAATCAGTATTTTTGTAATACATGCACGCAGGAGATGTTGTTATTACTTCTTCCACTTCTTAACTCATCATCAATCAGAAAAATTAATCTTCCATTCTCCAAGGATGAATCTTGTGGTTCTGCAGAGGATGTAACTGCTTGCCCCATTTGCCAAGCAAATCCAACAATTCCAGTCCTTGCTCTCCCTTGTGAACACAGGTATGTCCTTAATTCTTTTCGTACTGGCGATTCAATGAGTTTTTAACTGATGGCCTCATGCAATAGCTACTATATGCATATGTGTGCTTGCATGCCGTCGACACATGTGCGCGACTCGTAACTAAGCCGGGTCCTTTATGGATGCATCTAACCCTAAAATTTGTCCAGGCAGAAGCTGGGAATGGTAGTTAACTGTATAGCCCTCAGTACCTCTAAATTTCAGAAACTGCTTCACTAGATCTGGTTGACAGCTACTAGCAGTAAGCTATACTTATAGTTGGATATCCTTGTGTGACTAGATGCAATATTCTAATTGGTTTGTTTACTGAATAGAAGATGCTGATTTACGGTGTCTCTGTAGGTCATCCTCTACTTGACAAGGCAATTGACTTGGTTGACGAAGCATGTGCAAATGTAAAGATTCAGCGTTATGGTCAACCTGAGGAGATAGATAATCTTGAAAGAAAGCGAGCAAAGCTCGACTAGTTGAGGACTTCAGGTAAATGTCAAATATGCTTGTGATGGTCCCTTGAGATCATTTTATGTACATCTTGTCGTCTTCATGGTTCTTAATTTAATGTTGTCTAATAGGCTTATTAAATGTTATTCTGTTTTCTTAATAGTGTTGTCTTGCTCTGTTTTGCTCCCATATTTAGGTTCATACGGAGTTGGATGATTTGAGAGATACCATTCAGCCACTGTTGATGAGGTACAAGAAAGAGAAAGCTTTAATTGATGATTTTAAGACTTAGACGGTAAGGAGAGGAGATTACAGCTGCGGTTGAACCATTGAAGTAGCTAAAAATAAAGGGGGTCTTGTTAGAGCTGCAGACTTGCACTACGGGTCTCTTCAAGAAATAAAAGTTGCCTTAACCAAAGCTGAAGGGAGCATTGGTGCAAATTCAATGCTTATGGAGGAGGCAGTGGGATCTGAACAAATTGCAGAAGTAAAATGCCGTCGGAGCAGTATTCCAGTTCTGAGACTCGGGTAGAATGAAACAGAAAGATTGATTGAGCTTGGTGAGAGGTTGCACAAGAGGGTAGTTGGGCAAGATCAAAGCAGTATCCGCAGTGGCGGAGGTTATTTTGAGGTCTAGGGCTGGGCTAGGTCACCACAACAACCGACAGGATAATTCCTCCTCCTGGAACCAACTGTTGTTGGTATGACTGAGCTAGCGAAAGCCCTTGCTGAACAGCTCTTTGTCTCTTTGGTGATGAGAACCTTCTTATCTGGAAAGATATATCTGAATTAGCAACATTCCGTGTCTCGGTTGATTGGAGCTCCTCCAGGGTAAGTTGCAAGCAACTGTTTCCATTGCATTCATTTTTTACGCACATCTATTTTTGAACGTCGTTGCTGAGGCTGTTGCTCATTCGTGTTTGTTGTATTTCAGATATGTAGGCCATGAAGAAGGTGGACAGCTTACAGAAGCTGTACGAAGGAGACCTTACAGTGTTATATTGTTTGATGAAGTTGAGAAGGCTCATACTTCAGTTTTCAACGCCCTCCTCCAAGTTCTTGATGATGGCCAAGTACGCACAGTTGACTTCAAGAATTCAGTTATCATCATGACCTCAAACCTTGGAGATGAACTCAAATGCAGAGGGAGGGAGGGGAGGGGAGATTTCATATGAGGAAAGTAGCTAAATTTCTGATGAGAGACGCGGAACTGTACTAGATGTGTCGGATGTTACATTGGATGTTGTACTGATTGAAAGCTACGATCTGGTATGTGATCTATTCAGTACTGTCTTGGTACACAGGAAAACTTGTTTCTTCAACCTGATTTATCTGGTGGTCTTGATAGCATTGTTTTCTCAACTTGAGTTTCCGTGACTTCTGTTATGGTCCTGATGTATCTGTGATGTAACGTATGCGTAAACAATGCTTCTTAAACTTATACTTGCAGATATATAATGTTAGGTTAGGATTATAAGTTTGTGTTAAGGAAACGGCAAGAGTTTCTTTAAGGAGGCACCTGTACATGGTCAAAGTAGTCCTGCAATTTCTTACAATCTTTTCTGTTCTTTTAACAGGTTTATGGTGTTAGGCCAGCAAGGAAGTGGCTGGAGAAGAAGGTGGTGACGGAGTTGTCAAAGACGCTCGTTAAAGAGGTGGTGACAGTTGTCAATGCTGCTCGTTAAAGAGGAGATTGATGAGAACTCTACTGTGTCTATAGATGCAAGTATACACGGGAAATGAACTTACCTATCGGGTGGAGAGAATGGTGGGCTGGTGAACGCCAGCACTGGGGAGAGATCCCAAATGGTGTGAAGAACGATGTGGCCTCTCAGGCTGTGAAGAGGATGAAGATAACGGAGCTAGATTAGAATGAGGAGATGGAAGAGAGTTTTTGTATTAAATGGCGTCCGTAATATGTGAAACTCTCTCCTTCCTCGCACTCTTCAAAATTCTTTGGTCTGACTTGTAAAAGTTCGTGTTTGGTAATATGGTTTCGATTCACAATTTGTTATGGATTCGAGTTTTATGGTGTAGTACAGGATGATTGAGTGCTAAATTTTTTGTAATTGGACTTTTAGTTGACACATTCTAGTAGATCTGAGACCACATGGTTTATTTGGAGTCTGATAGTTCTATGAACCTTCAAATTAGAGAGTGGAAGTGCGGGTAACATATTTGTAGTGTGCAAGCGATTGACAGTTTATAAGATTCAAAAGGTAGGTGGTGCACCGTGTACTGCTCAGTACAAGCTTCACCTGGAATAGGTAACCAAATAGCGGCTTTTTGTCCCATGGATCCAAAAATCCGTGCAACACTCGCAAACCAAAAAATTATTCTGTCTCCCCCTTGAGTTGATTCGTATTCTCTATTTTCCATCTTTGGTTTCTGTATCTATGTATTATTATAGTTGCTCATTTTGCAAAAAAAAAATTAGCACTCTCCTTGTGCAGTTGTTTTTCTTTCATTGATTCAATCGATTCAAAAGGGGAATTTTCATTAAGAATTAAAAACCAACAGACGCGCACAGTAGACCAAAAGAACTATCAGGCACTACTTTTCTTCTGACGGAGTTCCTTAGATGACAAGTTCTTTTAGCATCTCTCTAGCCTATGCTTTCTGAACTTTTTTGTCATCTGTCAGTACTTTTCTTTGCCTTTATAATGCAATAAATTATGGTCATCTTTGCCGGTTTGGACTGTCTGGGTGCATCAGGGTACATGATTTAGGGGGTTTCCTAAAAGGTAAAAATTTGTCTTGTGGGATTCTTTATATGTACTTGGCTTAGAGTCTGATAATGTGGTTCATGGAATTCCAGCGTCTCATACCATCCAAGATTGCATAAAGGAACTCCGAATATTGTTGCTTTTTGTCTTCGTTGTATCGTTTCACTTGAACTTGAAGGTAGAACTGGGAAAGAGAACTTGAACATAAACATATGGAAAAGACTGCACCCGTTTACACATACAACTCATTTCGACTCCTATTTAGGTGAGATTGACGAATCCCCAGTTGAGGATTCTGTGTTTGGGGGTTATAGGCCTGTTTTGGTAGGGAGGAGGGAGTGAAAATGTAATGCCATCATCATATCATAAGAGGCCTACCTTAATAAGTCAATGGCTGAGATTTGTCAGAACCGAAACAAAAGAAAGAAAAGAACCCACCATTATGGACGGTGTTGGTTGACGGATGATGGTAATCAATTGCGACAACCAACTGTGGGTGCAAAATACCGCACACTTGTTGGGCATGCGAAATAATCCTTTATATAGCAAGCGAACCTGAACGCATATGATATGTCCAAAATGACGAACCAGATGACGTCACCGAGTCACAACAGAAGTGTGAAGAATCGTGCGGCAGTGAAGAATCCATGCGGCTATAATAAAGTCCATGCGACGTTGACGCGCGTCAGATCCGAAATTAGGGGCTTTATTAGCTGTCCTCCACTATGTAAATTCCTATATAAGGAGTCACATACCTTTGTAGAAGAGAGAGATCTTTTTGGTGAGCTAAGGATAGATATTTAAGAGAGAGAAAGTTATTTGCTTCCCAAGTTAGGGTTTGCTATTAACATCTTTGTATTTGTTCTAAGTTTTAATAAAAGATCTTGAGTATTTCATCATGGTTTCTTAGATTACATCATAGATTATCACTAGGATGTGGTTGTGGGATTTCCTGCAACTACATTTTGGCGCTAGGAAACAGGTTGGATGATATATCCTGTTGGTGAAGAAAACTTTTTATTTTTAGATCTTTGAAAAATACTTTTTTCGTTTCTCAAGAGAAGATATTATTTCAAGAACTAATGGTGAGGCAAGCATCTACAGCAGAACAAGTGATAGCAACCAGGAGAAGTAGAAGAATCGCAGGAAGAAGGAGGGGAGAAATTGCTGAATCATCAAGGATGGGAGAAAGGAATAATCGAGGAAAGCAAGTCCAATCTCAGATCCAACAAACACAAGAGGAGAATAACACCCGTAACTATGACGAGGTAAGTGTTCATACTACAGATACAGATACGGTGGATGAAAACGAGCAAACAACTGGAGAGGGAGGACCAGTAGGTGAAAATGAAGAGAACATGACAATAGCGGAGCTACGACAAATATTAATCGAAGAAAGGAGGAGAGAAGAGGAAGCACGCGCGAATTTAACGCGTCAGAATGACGAGCTAAGAGAAGAGAATATCAGGTTACAAGAGAAGAGATCACGAACCACATCAAGAGCAACACGTGCCAGCTCAAGATTAAGAACAAGCAGGAGCACATCAAGGCGTAGTCGATCCAGCCGCAGGGATACCAGATAAGAACAACTTTTAAATAACAATAACATTGTTGATAATTTTAAGGAAGGCGATAATATACAGGAGGAGCGCGGTCATAATCACATAGAACAACAACCAGCCGATGATAGATACGCACAACAAGGCGAATATTATCGCCCACAAGAAAATCACAGAGGCCACCGACACGAACAGCAAGGCGAGCATCACCGCGCATATTATGATCAGGATGACGAAACTGATGAAGAGCAGGGGAGGATGATATTACATGGTAGAGAAATGTTGAGAAATCAATGCGACCGCGCAGATAAAGCTGAAAGACATAATGATGCACAGATCAATGCAAGAAATGAAAGGAATGAAAGGGATAGACGAATGAGAAGAAGAGAAGAGGCGGAAGAAAGAGAACCACAAGAAGCTATACGTCAAAATAGGCATGACAACAGACTAAGGGAGGCAAGGTTGAAAATATCTGTGCAGCAAGATGCAGACCAAACCATGAATGAAGCGATCTTAAGAGAGTTAGCATAACTGAGAGCGATGATGACAAAATCAAATGCAGAAAAACCCCGGGACCTAGTCCAGAATTGAATACTTTCAGAATTAAGCCGCTGTACAAAATCAAACCAACTTCGTATAGTTGAGACCAAGCAACTAAACCTATAGTTCACCTAGTTCCCTCAGTATCCCTGTGCCTCCAACTTGACATAAGTCACGCACTTGGAACAATTCCTTTGGTTCGTATTCCAAACAGTAAAGGAACAACAAATATGTTCGGTAACAACTCTTTTCAAACAACGTGATATGAGTTTGACAAAAGGATCTTCTGTTTATCCCAATAAACTCCTTTATCAGGTTCTTAGATCTATCCAATAACAACTACCAAAGTAATTGTTTAGATTTTGCAATCAATACTTTGAATCACAAAGAATTGTATTGATGCCGATCTACTCAACTAATCAATCCAATCTATCACAAAGATAATCCGATTATAGTTGGATCCCTTTCCAGACGAAAAAGGTATTGTGCACACCAAAGATTATGAACCCAAAAAGTCTTCTTGTCTTCAAATCTTCTTTGGTCTTCAATCAGCACCTGCACACAATCAACTTGAATCTCTTGTGATCAATCACACACAGAACGAAGTCTGTTAATGTTGGATTATCACAAGACATCTTTAGATCTACAAACAGTATAAAGATCCCCGTCGAAACTTCGATCTAGTTTGAGTGAATCTTATATCAGAAAAGAAGATTCTCAAGCATAAACAAAATAGGTGAAATCAAAGTTCAACAACTGTTAGTCAATCAAATCAATTGAAAACTAAAATAAACTGCAATTATCTAGTTTCCCACCAACGGTACTAATAGACCTTCTAAATCCCAAAGAAGTATTTAAACCGAGCGGCCGTAAGAGATTTCTCCTAATTAAGGTACTTTCCTCTCCGATAGGCGGCTCCACCAGTAAAAACACAACTGAGGTAGTTTTGCTGGCTCTGAGGATTAGTTTGCTAGAAATGCAAACTTCAATATTTATAGACAAGGAAGTTTGGACACCAAGTAATTTCCAAAACCGAATATTCTCAAAGATATGCAATAAACACAAAATCGGTTTTCATAACTCCTTGAAATGCACTGTCCAAATATTGACCAAAATCCCAATAGAAAAATCTATAATCAGTAAATTCACATTACTATTTATTATTTTCTAAAGATATGCATTTAATTGCTGGAAATTAAATAGCATATAAAAACTAAGAAACCTTAATTAAAAGATTCTCAATTTATTTCGATCCTGAGATTTTCCTTTATCTATTAAGGAATATCTTTGAACAATTAATGATAAGAGTTACTGCACATGTTCAAAGTATGTCAACATCTTTACTTTGAAAGTCCTTTTTCATACTTACAATCTTAGAACCGATTTGCCACACTTCCAAACGAATTTATAAATTGTTCATCTGACTTCCAAGAACTATGTGATTGATTATCCTATCAAATCACCAATCATGGGTTTCACGGTTCTACCTCTATGTGAGTACTATGCATAGTCACGCTAGTTACCAAAACTCGGTTGACTAGGTACTAGGATCGGTTCGCCACATACTTATTGTAACTACCTGTATTTGGTGCACATGTCTGATAGACGCATTATTGTGTCTAATATGTCTCAATTGTATATATTGTTAGTATTCGATTTTGTATTTATTTTGTTATTTCATGTCTTTGTAGGTATTTTTAGAGAAATAAGCTCTTGCGACGAAATTGGCTCGTAAAGTGGTGTTTTACACCCCAGGATAGAGTACTAAAGGCACCCCAGAAATACACCGGAGGAACCCCGAAAAAGTGTTGAAAACACCCCAAAAAAAGTGTTAAAGGCACCCACCAAAATTACTAAAGGCACCCTTAAAAATGGATAAGGGCGCCCCCAAGGCAGCCGAGCTGCTAAAGGCACCCGCATTTTGGATTCAGGGCACTACACCTTTCTTCATCGTTTGAAAAATAATTTTGGCGGGAAAAATTTCATTTTCTGCAGAATTTTCTGTTGGATTTTTTGAGGAGTTTCAGTGAGATTCAATCACTGATTTTGATTGGGATGAACGTGATATGCCCAAACAATGGTGGTATGAGTGTTCATATGCGTTCAGTTGGGCTGAATTTTCGTCGGGAAGAAAATATGCAACCTCGGAATATAGCGTGTTTGAACGTGCATGGATTGAGTTGTGATGGAGTTTGGTTGCTGCAGAAGTGTGGAGGAGTCAAACAAGGAAGTTCTGGAGCGTGTATACGTCGAAAAGATGCGTAAGAACATAAAACATAAAAGAAAATATTCATGAGTTAATGGTTGGATATAGAGAAGATTTTTGAGTTATTACGAGTTTATTCTTGATCCTGTAACTATATAAAGGATTTAGGAGACTCACAGAAGAAAAAGGGAGTTCAGGGAGAGAATAGGGAGACGTTTAGAGCATAAAGAAATCGAGAGAAAAAAAGTTACAGGAAAAACAAATTTTCTGCTGGTGAAGAAGGTACGAAGAACATAAGA